>JAKCPB010001223.1:0-142455 GCA_021442155.1 Cymbidium sinense | reverse complement strand
ACTTGGAGCATTTTTAGGCTAAAGGCGACCTTATAGCAATAGATTCTAAGGTTCTAAAAGTGTTTCTTTCATCTTTAGGGACCATCTTTATTTGGTTATATCTAGATGAGCCATCCATGAAAGAATATGAGATGAGATAATGTCCACCATCAGCTCTGAGATTGGTAGTGGAAATTCATCTTTTTGACATGCCTTATTTAAATCCCTAAAATTGATTCATATGTTAATTTGACCATTCTTTTTCTTAATTGGGATGATGTTGGCTAACTAGGTAGGGTATTCTTTTTCCCAGATGAAGCCATCATCGATCAATTTCTTGACTTTAGAAATGACTTATTTGTTAATTAATGTGTCTAGGAGCTTGATAGGGTTAGCAGTAGGCTCTATTACTAGTTTATGGACTATGTCAAAATCAGGCATCTCTTCATAAATCCATGCAAAAGTAGTCCTTAAACTTCAATAGCCTAACTAAGTCATTGGTTTTTAATTTCATTCAAAAAAAAATTGATATATGTTGGGATCTTCTTTTCATAAGTTGACTTCCTTGAGCTCATCGATGGTTGACTTGATCTCTTCTTTGAGCTTTGGTGGTGCATCTTTGACTTCAAAATCATCTAGATCATCTAAGTTTCTAATCGCTCCTCATATGAGTTAATGTGATTTGAAAAGAACTATCGATTCCAAATGATTGTGATGACTAGCAATGATCATCATCGTTGGACCCATTGTACCAAATCTAGTCTTGAATTGAGAGCTTTTGCATTTGTTCTTCCATATTCTTTCAAAGTAGTTTGACATGCTTTGACCAAGTATGTGGGATTAACCCTTTCTTTGCTAAATTATGAACACAAGGCAAGTACCAATCAAAAGGTAATTCTATTAAATCTTTATATGAATCATCCTCAAGTTCTACATCAACTTCTTCACTTGAGGATGATGCTTCCCGAAAGAACCTCGAGTCTTCACACATGGATGACTTAGGGGCTTCCTTAACTACCAAACCCTTAGCTTTTGAGAGGAAAGTGGGGTTAGAGCTAAGGTTCCAAGCGATGCCTAACTGTTTCACATATAGACTTGGATACACTTATGCTTTGATTTGAAGATGGTCTTCTTCATATCTAGCTCAAGTGTCACCTCAAGAAATCTCTTGAGAAGAGGCTGGTGTGCTAACCATATAAGACTCATCCTGAACTAGATTCTAAGTCTATATGGATAGTAGGTGTACTCGGTAGCTGGACATATCTATTGGGTGGCCAATAAGAGGTTTTCACCCCTAGCCTTTCAACGGCTCTTCCTCTGCAGTGGAGGTCGGTCATCACCCATATGTTGAATGGAAATGAACTATGGGTGGAATCTAATGTCATGCTCCACTTCCTCCTCCAAGTCTATTTCTCCCTTTTATTTTCTTTTTCATTCTCTTTCTCTTTCTTTTTTTCTTTTCTTTTCTTTTTTTTTTTTATTTTTTAAACTTTGGTTTGTGACTTGTTGATTTTGAGGGAGGTAGTAGCATCCTCATATATACTGACCTCGTGAACTATAAATGGCTTGAGATCTCCTTTGACATAGTAGATGATCCCACCTCTCACAAACTTCATACATTGATGTAGAGATGGAACTATGTTGTTCTCATGTATCCATGGTCTCCCAAGCAAAGCGTTGAAAGATGTATCGAGTCTATAATGTGAAACTTGGCTTGGTCTTCCAATCATCTATCTCCAAGGGCAACACTATGGAACCTGGCCTCACTTTTGGAGTGGGATTCAATCTTCCCATCTTAGACTTAGGAGTCTTCTAGACTAAGACTTCCCTTAGTCATAAGACACTTCTAACAAATTAGGTAAACACTTAACTTAAGCCTAAAGACTTAGAAGGGTTAACCATATGATTAGGTTATGCCTTGGGATTAGGATAATCCACCTACCTACAACCCAAATCCAATCCATGTTCACCTTCTCAAACCAAACCTCAAGTTCAATTCAAACATCAAATTCAAATCCAAATCCAAACCCAAATTCCAAAACCAAATGATTGAAGCCCATGATCAAATCCAAACTTGAAACCCTTCTAAAGCCATATGACCTATCCCATGGACTTAGCCAAATCTTAATCCAAATCAATCCAAAATCAATTGATTTTCTCATAATAAATTTATATCTTCAATCATCTTCAAATATAAATCAAATCTACATTCAAATGATCAAAACTAAATCAAACTAAATCAAATTAAATCAAAACCCTTCTTAAGCCATATCCCCTTGGACTTAAAATCAAATCAAGTCAAACTCAATTGATTTTCTCATAAATCAATCATATTTTCAATCATCTTCACAAATTTAAATGAAATATACATTTAAATCATCAAAACTAAATCAAACCAAATCAAAATCCAAACTTAAGCCACATGACCCAACTCCATGGACTTAGCCAAATTCCTTCATTCCAAAACCCAAATTCAATTGATTTTCTCATGAATCAATCATACCTTCAATCATATTCACAAATATAAATGATAAAATCTACAATCATCAAGCCAAAAAATCAACCCAAGTCAAACCCAACTTAACCCTTTTGACTTGAAATGTTCAAATGAACCAAAACCCATTTGAACCCAAGCAATTGAATTGAATTTATATATCAATCCCAAATCCATATATAAACTCAACTAAATCAAACTCAACCCAAAATCAAGCCAACTAAACCCAATTGGTCCACTTGACCCAAAAAATTTGACCTATTTGAGCCAAGTTTTAATCCCTAATTGGATTGAACCAAGCCCATCAAAACCTCCCATCATGATTGTTGATCACCCTAGGTTGATCAATTATCACAAATTGGTCAAACCAGTCAATCCAACCCAAATGAACCAAACTAGCCAAATTATACTAAGCCAAAGCCCTTGAAACTAATGATTCATACCAAATCAAAATTAATATTTGAATATGACTTGACCTTCAATTGAGTCAAACCAAACCCAATTGTCCCTCTTGACCCAAGTTGACCGAAATTGACCTAAAGACCAAATTGAAATTGGGTCAAATCAAAATATAAACCAAATTGATTGTAACCAATGGCTCAAGTTCATTCCAAATTGATTGTTGAACTTGACCAAAGCCATGATTGGACCCAATTGAACCCAATTGACCTACTTAGCCCAAATTGACCTAAAGGGTCAAGTTGGCCTAAATCAAAACCAAATCCAAATTAATTGAAACGCCTACAATCTTCAATTGGTCAACTAAACCCAAACAACACCCAACCCAAGACAATTTGGCCAATTTGGTCAAATTTATTTGACCAAATGAATTCAAATGAGCCAAAATCAAATCTAACTAAACTAAACCAATTGAACCAAAACATCCCAAATGATCATATGAACTTGACCTTGGTTTGACCCAATTTGACCAATTGGTCAACTTGAAACTAACCCAATTTGACCTAAATGAGTCAAATTGAGCCAAACTAACCAAATCAACTCCAATTGACTTGAAATTTGGGCTAACCTCTTTTGGCTCATTTCAAATCCAAATCAAATCCAATGCCAAATGATCATTCTACTCTTAGGTCAAGGGCATCACATGAGACAAATCACCCATGTAAGTGGTCATTTCCATTCCTTGGCCACTTGTACTCTCCCAATGGTCCACTAGGCACCTAGGACACTAGCAAGGGGGTGGTTGGTCACCATGGGAGGAATCACCTCACCCTCCCCATTGGAGCATTTGAAACCCATAGGACACCCATGATTCCTCCTTGGCAGTCACCTCCACACCTTCAACCAACCAAGTCAAGCCAACTCACCTCCTCCCTACCACCCATGACTCCTTGAGATGGATGCACTAGAAGCCAAATCCCATCGATCAAGATGAAGGGGTATACACCCCTCATTTCCACTCAAACACACACAAAATCATTCCTCAAAGCCTAGCTACCCAAGATGAGATAGTGCCATTCCCTAAGCACCCAAGCTTGTTCTCCAAAATGCCATTCACATGTCAAAATAGGACACTCCCATTTTTTATCTAACTTTCCCATTTCTCCATCAAACTCAAATTAACTTTGCACGCTCCTTCCCTAGGCCTCATTAAGCAGAATGAATTATCTCCCAAGCTTCTTGAGCACGAAGGTGGGACTTGATCAAAGCGAGCTCCAAATCAGTTGTGGCCTTCCATCGAGGAATTGATCCAATTGCTTAGGGCTTCATCTCCACTAGATGAAGCTTCCTTTTGTCATTGAATCGGTCATGAGCTCCGATAGGTATGCTTCCAAAATGATCCTTAGGAAAAAATGGGTTGGAGCTTTTTGAAGAAAACTTGCATCTCATGTGATCTTGATGTTGGATCCCCTCGATTTTGTGAAGGTGTGGGATCCTTTTGGAGTTCAAGCTTCGGTAAGCTTCAAATCAAGTGAATGATGGACTCCATTCTCCCTCACTCACATCATGTTAGATCACGCACCATTTCCATGAAATGGACGATGATTAGATCCATTATCAATCTAATTTAATCCTATTAAGCTGGGATTAATCGCCATCTTAGATCTCGGATGATAAGAAAGCACATCCATGCCACATAGGCGAGTTGATAAGTTTTAAGTAGCCAATCTCATGGCACCATGTGGAAAAGCATACAGACGCAATGGTGCCAAAATAGGCTTTAATTAATCATTTTTTTTATTTGAAACTTATAAAATCATAAAATTATAGAAATAAAAAATGCAAATAAATACTCATTTTAAAGGTATTTCAAAGGAGAATTAATTAATAAAATGATCTTAACTAATTTTGAATAAAATTATGGTTTAATTAAGTTTAATTACAAAATTATTAGCTTAATTACTCTTAATTACTTGAGCAATTAATCCCAAATTTTGTGGGTTAATTTAATGGGATGACCTCTACCTCTCATGATTTTCTTGGGATTTATTTCTCACTTAATTAGAAAAATTGACTAATTAAAACCTTAAACTCTTTTAAGTTAATTAATGATTAATTAATCTCATGAATAGTAACAAATTGGTTAATTAAGTTTACTAATCATTGTTCAATAGTAAGTGAACTAAGGAATACAGTTGGGACCCTTTCCCTCAGTTCATTTCACCCTTTTTTAAAAAATGAAATTAATTAAGATTTAACTAATTATTTAAATCACTTAATCAAATTGAAATCATAATCACTTGACTTAATTAATTAAATCATGGGGTAGATCTTTAGGTGTTTAATAACTTACAAAAGTTTAATGAAATTATGGTTAGTCCACATGTGTGGGAAAACCATAAAAGTAATTAATTAAGTCCCCTAATCTAATAAACTACTAACCATGAGCCAATTGCATTAGGCCTTTTATTTCCTAGGATCATTGCAAGTAGTTTATTTTCCATGCATATCATGTTGGCTCATAATTATTTAGTTAATTACTTTAAGGTGACATAGGTAAGGGTAATTAATTCATCTAATTAAGGGTTCAATTAATTAACCCATAAAATCAACTTAATTACATTTCCTTAAACTAAATCAAATCACTAATGTGGGAATGGGTTTAAAACAACAAGTGATGATTTCTCCTCTCCTCTTTAAATCAAATCAAATCAAAACTTAATTAATAAAGAAGCTTTGGTTTGCTTTAAATAATCTTATTTGATTTGATTATCCTTAAGAACTAGTTTGGTTGAATGAATCACATGCTTATATTTGATTGTCCTCTTTCTAATCATGTTAAATTTGGTATGTCATTTGAATTCATGCATCCATCTTTTCAAAATCAAGTAAAATAAAATGGATTTCCTTTATGTAAGCTTGCATGTGTTGATTTAATTTAATATATGTGTGGCTATTATCACTATTAAATCAAATGTATTTTTTCAAAAGCTTATAAATGAATAATAATATGTGTTATGATGCTAGTTATAAATACATAAGAAATGCATGTGCTTATAGCTTAAGTGTATGAATGTTGAGTTCTCTTTCCTCTATTCACATGTTGATTTATATAAGATTGAATGGTAATAGATATATAGTCTGGGCATCTAGAGAACATGAGGCTTTAGCTAGCCCCAAGGAGGAATTACCTCACTTCCTTGGTTTAATAATGACACATACCCATTTGATTTCATTCTTATGTATTTCAACATTAAAATTTGGATAGAGCTTTAATTTTATATATAAATGATTCAATAATATCTTTGCATGATTTTCTTTCCCTCATTTATATACATCCATGTGTGTCCAATAAAAGCAAGTATATATAGTCGGACATCTCGAGAATATGAGGGATTTAGTTATCCCCAAAGGTCTTGATTACCTCATTTCCCTAGTTTAACAATGACACATGCTTGCCTATATTTGTACATGTATATGTATATGTGATTAGTAAATGAAAATCCCATTTTACATTAAATTATATGCATTCATAATTGACTAAGTGGTTGAATTAATTAGCCATATGATTTGGAGCTTATTTCTATGTTAATGTATATTTACATATGTTTGAATGGAAAATGGGTATATAGTCTAAATATCCCAGAACTTTTAGCTAGCTCCAAGGAGGTCATTTGATTACCTCACTTCCCTTATTTAACAATGACACATGCCTATTTAATTTCATTCTTATGTCCTTTTGTATAATAATTTGGATAAAGTTTTAAATAAATATGTTTAAATAATTCAATCAAATAAAATATAAATTCTAAACATACACATACATTCATCATTTAAGTGTGCTAAAATATGTTGCATGTATAGATACACTTAGGATTAAATCATATGCATGTTACATGTGATGGAAAGGAATGATTTAATATATGTCATGGTAGTAATTCAATTCAAATTAATCTTAAGATGCCTTTCATTTTGAATAGGATTATTTAAAGTGAACCTAAACTTAGGATTAATTAAATCATTTAATAAGCCATTCACTAAAGAGAACTAAATCAAATTAATATACCTTAAAAAGTGACTTAAGGTAGGGATGAAAGAGGGCAATCCTTTTTTCCTCTTTTCATAACACTTAGTTGCTAAGTGTAATCAAATGAAACAAAATAAAACATAAATTAAAATTCTCAAATCAATTAAACTACTTCAAAATCAACCTTTCATGTTAAATTGAATCCTTCTACACTTAGAAAATACAACACTAATGCCTAACAAGACTTACACAAGCCTTAATACACACATTAGAATTAAGTCACCACTTCCACTTTAAGTTAGGGGCGTATGATGTGATGTATATTTTGTTTTATGATGTATTATTTTAGATTGGATGTTAGGGTGTATGCTTCATAGACTGGATGATAGGCTAATATTATCCAAATCATGTTTTATGTAGGGGGATTATGCTTAATGAATGCTTAAAAATAAATGTGAATGCTTTTTGCAGGTAGCTTAAATCCCTAAGCATAATCCAAGTTAGGATGGGTGGGCTTAGTTACTCATGTGTGGGGTGCTAAGTCCAAATTATAAATACAACTTGAGATTATATGTATATTTAGCTAACATCTATTTCACAAGTGTAGTTAGATTTACTTTTCCCATAAAAATGTAATTTTTGCAATAGGAATTATGATTAGTGCTATGGGGATTAGGATGGTGGCGAAGGCTTTGTCTAGGGTGCCTATGATGCCTTTAAAGCAAGCACCATCCAAATCAAAGAAAGAACCAAATAAAATGGATATGAAGAAGAAAAACCCCATAGCATTTAATACAATTATAATTATTCTTTCATATTCTAGGTTGTATAAGGGTAGAGCTTCGCTTCATCTTTTCTCTCTTGGGTTTTATGCTAGAGACCTTTTACTCTTTTATGATAGTTTATATAATTGTTTGATGCTATGTTTACATTGTGCATTAGGATGGCATGCTTTTCATATTTTCATAAATGATTGATGCTTTAATGTGTGGCTTGGATATGATTAGGCTCTTAGGATAAAAATAACTTTATCAACTAATTACTCATAACTAAATTTAAATAACTCATAACCTCATCATAAAGCCTAAGACATAAATAAGATAATTAAAAGATTTAGCAACCCCTTAGCTGTATGGTTGTTTGTTTCACTTCATGCATGCATATTCTATCTCTTGAACATGAAGGATCTCCATCCTTGCGATAAAGGAATGCTTGACTTGTGAGGGCATCCTTTGTGGTGAGAACACATCTTCTTCTAGCTGATTTAACATAACCTATTTCATCATGCATTTAGCATAAGAAATCCTAAAGCCTCAATCAAAATGATGTGTCTAAAATGAAATAAAATTTGAAAGATTTTGCATCTATAGATTAAGTCATATGCTCATACCACTCATGCTCTAGTCTCTTAGGGTGTGTTAGACTTTAGTCTCTTTCTAATTAAATAATACTAGCTATCTTGCAATTCAAAGACCGGACTACATGGTTTAAAATGGTAGGAGGAGTTAGTGGCCACTCAGTAGTTATAAGTCAAGTTGGACAATTTATTCTCTCTTTTTATGGGTAAACCCTTATGTCCACTTAGATTTAGGTCATGCTTTGTCTTAAAAAGCTCCCAGGATAGGTTCTATTTAGCTACTGAGCATAATCCTCACCTCTTAGGCATTCCCACAACCTTATGTTGGTGGATTATAAGCCATAGTAATCTAAATAAATTTCAACTCAAAACATATAATGTAAAGAGTTGTGCTCAATCTCTAGGAGTAAGTCTTCATCTGAATGTAACTCAGATGTCCCAGTGGCATGACTCCTCTTTCATTTTCATAGAGCCAAAAACATATCTCTAGATCAAGTAAATACTTGATTAAAGATTCTCTCATCTCTTTGGGTAAGACAAGGGTGTTGTATATGCTTAACTTAGTAGGAAACTTTCTAAGGTGGGCTAGGACATTGTAATCAACTAGTCTCCATAAACATATCCATGTGGACCATCTATGGAGGCTATCCTTATAGAACCAATGACCTACTTACCCTTATCAGGTGCTACCTAGAGGTAGAACTTTTCCCCATATGACTTCTTGGAATGATGAGCTTGTGGAAAGTTCTACCTTCTCAGGCTTCTCTTCTTTATGGGATCTCAAGTTAGTTGACTCCAAGTCAATCTCAAGAGGTGAACTAATTAATTAAAGAAATAGGACTCATAAAGAAAATGATTGAAACTACTTGAGTATTATTTTATTTAAAATGAGCTTTCAATAGGAATAAAATCGGGCTAGAATAGATAATATATAAGTGAATCACTTTCTTCATTAATTTCTTTTGGGTGGAGATACATAGAAATCAAGTAAAAGTAAATAAGAATTAGTGCCCTTATCCAGATAAAACTCTGATAGAAGAAGAGCTCTAGAAGAGGTGGTAGGCATTTGGAAGTAAACTAGATAGTTTGCTCTTGGACTATCAGAAGTATGGTGAGATATTCTCTTTGGGCTATCACCCTCAGTTGTCAGACTAACAAACCTTCCTTAGTGTTGGAGGTTTGAGCTACTTACATAAAAAGCTTCTTGATCTTAAATGATGATCTTAGAGGTTCAAGATTGAGATATCCTTACCTTCTTTGGTTTTAAGGATCTAAAGTATCCCCAAAGATTACTCTAACATGATGGTTGTTAATAAGTATTCCTTAGGGATAACTACTAACTTGTAGGCTTCATGAGTCATTAAAGTAATAGAATCCTCTAAGATATGGCCTACATATGGTGGTAATAACTAGATCATTGCTCTTTCCCACTTGGCCTCTTGGGCTAGTGAAAGTGGGGTTTCTTAAAGAGATTCTTAAAGTTTTTCTAACTACCTCCTCTTGAATGATTATGGCTTATTCAATCTATAGGCAGAGTAGGTGGAAAGTAGATACAGCTTGGATATGAATCTAGGGTAGGCTGAGGTGGTGGAAATAGTCATTGTGAGATGAGAAGATGGCTAATTTGGTGGAAGAGTAGGTCTCAAAGGAAACTGCTAAACTCAAAGTCTCTCTTATTGAACTCGGTGTTTCCTCGTCCACTAACACAAGCTGTCAGGCTTCTTCTCAAAAAACATCTTAGCGGCTTGGGTCTATATGATTGCTAAGGAAAGGGAAACTATTTGGCTTCCTTTGTAATACCTTGTTGATTAATTTCTCAAAATATTTTGATGGTAAAACCCTTAAGCATGAACGCGACCAGGCAATGGATATTCTTGAGAATAATTTCAATGGTATGTTATTTGGATAGTTGTTGGTTAGCCTTTCATTCTTAGGTTGCCCCACCTGATAACATAATCAACAATGAACCCGTTGAGTTTCTATTTTTCTATAATGAGGTCGCCTATAGTCACCCTGTGAGCTCCAGAAACCTCTTGATGAAAGGTGCTCCAACCGAAAAGTCTTTTCGAACCGATACCAATCAAATGGAACACTAAGATTTATGAAAGGCAGAGAGTGCGTTCAAAATAAAATAGTCTCAAAAATGTGCAATGTGATGGGTTCCCACATTAAAGATCTTGAAGGATGGTGGCACAAAACCCAAATAAAATAAAAAATAAAATCTAAACCAAAAAAAATAAACCTAAAAAAAAAACCTAAAATAAATAAAAAAACCACAAACTCTAAACAAAACCTAAACCTAAAAAAATTAACTAAATAAATTAAAAAACCTAAACCCTAAAACCTAATAAACCTAAACTTAAACCTAAACCTAAGAATAACTATGATAACATCCCTCAACCCTCAACTAGATCAAGTGGTGGAGGTAAATAAAGCTATCCTAATCTGGATATATGGAAAAGAATGGTGGTTAAAACATGGAGGTTACAACCATGGTGGTGGTAAGAGATCATGGATATGATGGTGATCCCCTACTGAGATAGGTGGTTTAAGAAACTTAAGAATGGCCAATCAATATGCTTATGGGCTGTCTTTAAAGAGATGGTTCTAGTTATAAGATTTTAATTTTCTCTATGGTGCTGCTAAAATATAAACTATGTTAGAAAACTTGGTGTGTTACTTGATGAAATCAAAAGAATAGATTTGGCCTGTAAAACCAAACCAACTAAAACCCACCCTGGGCTAAAAACCCTAAAACCTTACTACCCTACCCTAGGCCCTACACTCCCTCCCATAAAACTAAATCATACCCTGAAACTAATGGGCCACACTGCCTACATAATACCTCTAAACCTGAGCCCTACCCTGAACTGAGCTCACTAGGCTAACCAGATCTAAACTAGGCCCTCAGAACTAACCTATAAACTAAAAACTATAAAATGAGCCTATTAAACCCTACCCTAAACTAATAACCTAATTGATAAATCTTACTACCAAACCTAAAACCAAAATAAACTAAAAATAAATAAATGATACTAAATAAAAACCTATAAATAAATAAAATAAACCTAAACCTAATAAACTAGATAAAATAAACTAACTTAAACTAAACCTATCAATATAACGATATAAATAATAAAAATAAATACCAATAAAAATAATATAAATAATAAAACTAATGAAAAATCTAACTAAAATAAAATAAATCTAAGAACCTAGACTAAAATGTCATATGTCTTAGATAACTTGAAAATAGATAAAATAAAGAAAACTAAACCTAAATTAAAAAAAAACCAAACTAAAATAAACTAAAACTAAACTAATAAAATCCTAAATACCACTAATAAAAAACTAAAATAAAAAAACTTTAACCTTAACTGATAAAATACCCTAAAACCTAACCAATAAAATAACCTCTAAACCTAAACTAAAAAATAAAAATAAAACTAAAATAAAATAATAAAACCTACTACTAAAATAAAACCTATAAATAAAACCTAAATAAAAATAAAATAAACTAAAATAAAATAAAACCAAAAAAAAAATAAAACCTAAAAAATGAATAAAAAATTAAAACTTAAACTAAATAAAAAATAAAACCTAAACCAAAATAAATTAAAAAAATAAACTAAATAAATAAATCTAAATAACCTAAACATAAACCCAAAATAAATAAAATAAATGAAAAAAAAACTAAATAAAAATAAGCATAAAATAAACCTAAAATAAAACCTAAAGCTAAACTAAAAAAAATTAAAATAAAAAAACTTAAAACTAAAACCTAAAAATAAAATAAAAAAAATAAACTAAACTAAAATAAAATGTAAAAAATAACATAAATCTAAAAAAAAAACTAAAATAAAACCAAAATAAATAAATAAACTAAAATAATAAACTAAATAAAAATAAATATAAATAAACTAAACAAAATAAATAAAAAATAAAATAAAACTAAAATAAAATAAAGAATAAAAAAAAACTAACTGTCTTTGCTTTTTAAAAAACCAAACCCTAATGACCCTATATAATTCTAGGCCACTAAACCCTAAACCCTGGGCCTAACTATGACCCTAGGCCCTGGGCCCTACCCAAACCCTAAACCATACCACTACCACAGCCCTAAACTAACACTGGGCTACCCACCCTGGCTGGGCCCTGATCCCCTCTGGGCCTACCTAACCTGGCTGACAATAAACTAAAACCTGGGCCTGAGCTGGTACCTAATATAAAAACTAAAAAAACCCTAAACTGACTCTCCTAAATTAAAACTAAAATAAAAAATAAAATAAAATAAAATAAAAAGATATAAAATAATTAATGAGCTAAACTAAATAAAATAAACCAAAATATAAACAAAATAATAAAATAAAATCTAATAAAATAAATAAAAAACTAAATAAAACTAAAAAATAAACCAAAATATACATATAAATACCATAAACTTAAAACATAAAATAATAAATAAACCTACTAAATAAACTAAACTAAAATAAATAAACCAAAAATAACTAAACCTAAAATATTAAATAAAAAAACTAAACCTAAAAAAAATAACCTAAATACCTAAAATAAAAATAAAAAGCAAAACCTAAAAAATAAAATAAAAAAATAAAAATAAAATAAAATAAAAATAAACTTAAACCTAAAAAAAATAAATAAAATAAACTAAACTAAAATAAACTAAAACTAAAATAAAATAAAAACCAAAATAAAATAAAATATAAAATAAAATAGCTATAAAAATAAAATATAAAAATAATAAATAAAATAAAAATAAAAATAAACTAAAATATAAAACCTTTTGCTAATTTAAAAAAAAAAACCTATATAAAAACTAAACCTCTAAACCCCCAAAAAAACCATAAAACCTGATAGCCTCTACCCTACCCTAAAACTATCCTAATAAACCCAAGCCCCAAACACTAACCTAACTAAACCAAAATGAGCCCCAAACTAAAAATAAAAAATAAAATAAATAAATAAACTTAAAACCTAAATCCCAGACCTCCTAAACTAATAAAAATAACCTAAACTAAAAATAAAGATAAACCTATGTAATAAATTAAATAAAAATTAAAAAACAAAATAAAATATAAAACCTAAACAGAATAAAATAAAAAATAACTAAATAAAACTAATTAAATCATACTATGTGAAAAAAAAATAATAAACTTAAATCTAAATAAACAAAATATAAAAATACCTAAACTAAACTAAACTACTTAAAAGAAAATAAAAGAAAAACTAAAACAATAAAATAAATAAACTACTAAACTCCTACCTAAATAAATAAATAATAAACTAAAACTAATAAATGACTAAAATACTAAAAATAAACCTAAATAAAACTAAACTAAATTAAATAAAAAATAAACTATTAAATAAAATAAACTAAACTAAAATAAATAAATAAACTATTAAATACTAAAAACCTAAACTAAAAATAAACTAAAATATAAAACCTACTAAAATAAACTAAATAAAATAAAATAAAATAAATAAATAAAATAAAATAAACTAAAATAAACTACTGTCTTTGATTTTAAAAATACTATAAACTAACCTAAACTAAACCTAAATAACTGAGCCTACCACTATGACCCTGAACAAATACTAAAAAATGTTTCTGGCCCACTGAACCTCCACTACTAACCTTGTCACTCTACCCTACCACAACCATCTTGGGCCAAACCCTGATCTTAGGCCCTGAGCCTAAATTAAACTTTAGCCCTAATAAATAAACTAGGCCACAAACCCTAAATTGAACTAGCCCTGAATGATGGAATCTAAATAAAACCTAAAGCTAAATAAAACCTAAACTAAAAACCCTGACTGACCTAAACATGGGCCATGAACTAGGCTGGAGAAAACCCTGAGGACTTAACCAAAATGAAACTGAGCCACTAATGAGGCCACTGAGACCTGGGCCCTGGGCTACTGAGCCACCCAGAGGCTAAAAATAAGACTACTGATCATGAGCCCCAAAAGGCCAGACCTAATGGTGGGCACCCTAGGCCTGAGCCTAAGAACAATCATGGGCCCTGGGCCACAGGCCCAAACCCACCCATTCTCCACTATCTAAACATGACTCTCTAAACCAGTAAAAAGCCACTAAAATCACTAACTAAAAAAAGCCCACTAAACCTAAAATAAAACCCTAAATGACCACTAAAAACCCTACCCTAACTAAATTACTAAACTGAGCTAAAAATAAAATAAATAAAATACTAAATAAATATACTATAAAATAAAATAAACCTTAAAACCTCTAAAAAATACTAAAAAAATATAAATAAAATAAAATAAAAAATACCTAAAAAAAAATAAATAAAATAAATTATAAAATAAATAAACTTAATCCACTAAACTAAATAAAATAAATAAATAAACCTACCTACTAATAAATAAACTAAAACAAAACTAAACTCACTAAATAAAATATAATAAAAAACTAAACTCTTTAAAACTAAAAATAAAAAATTAAATCCTCTAAATAAATAAACCAACTAAACCTAAAATACCTAAACCTAATAATAAACTAAAATACCTAAACTAAATTAAATAAACCTAAACTAAATATAAACTTAAAATAAATACTATTATAAAAAATAAACTTAAAAATAAATAAATAAACTAAATATAAAAAAAATAAACTTAAATCATTTCTTAATTTAAAATAAACCCATACCAAATAACTTAAAGAAACTAATCTGAAACTAACCCTAACTAAACCTAAATCCTCCTACCCTCTAAACCCTAATGACTAAATGATAAACCTAAAGCCAAGGCCAAATAAAGACACTGATCCTTTGTAAAACTTATGACTCCTAACCCTAATAAACCTAACCCTCCTAAATAAGCTAAATGACCCTAAACTAAACTAAAATACCAACCACTGTTAATAAAATACTGATCCTACCTACTGAGATACTGATGACACCATACTCTTATAAACTTATCTCTACCACTAAAACAAAATTATTAAAATAACTAATATAAAATATAAACCTCTATAAATATATATTAAAACAATTTACCTAAATCTAAACCTAAATAATAAAGATAAAATTAAAATAATTACTAAATATAAAACTTAACAAAAAAATGAATAAAAATAAACTTAATAAACATAAAATAAAAAAAAAATTATAAATATAAAACCTAAAAAATAAACCTAAATAAAATAAATAAAATAAACCCAAATATAAAAAAATCTAAACTAAAATAAAAATAAAACAAACAAAATAAAATAAACCTAAACCTAAAACAAAAATAAACTAAACTAAAATAAATAAAACCTAAACTAAACTAAATTGATGATCATTTCATGTTAAGGACATGGAGATCCTAGATCATGCATTGTACATGATATGTGAAGGTTTATATAAGAAGAAGAAAATTTCTTTGGGATAAGGTTTGGGTGATTTGATTATATGATTTATGGAAAGAAGATCCACTAGGGATAAGAATCAATAATCCACGATTAAGATCAAATTGACTTTAATTTATTTTATTTTAATTGATGTGGAGGCATATCTAGAGATATGGGCTCGAGTCAAATTAGAAGATGAACCTTCAGGAAGCTTCTATCCCGGGATTGGGATTTCAGTTTGATTTCATATATTTGTTTGGGGATGTATCCGCTAGGAATAAGAGTTTGGTTAGATTTCTTTGATTTAGACTCTACTGGGGGAGTTGGTTTAATTTGTCTCCACTAGGGAGGTTGGTTTTGAATTTAATTTGTTTTCTTGACTTATTTATATATTATTTTGGGCTCCACTGGGAAGAAGGGTGTGATTTAACTCCACTAGGGAAAATCAGATTGGGTTTAATTTAATCTAAGTTAATGTGTGGAACCTGTCGGTGTGCGATGGAACCACTGAGAAGGGGCTATATCTTCCAAACCTACCTTAGGCTCACAAATCCAAAGGCATAATCTAGTGGTAGAGCTACCTAAGGTTGCCTTTTAGTGTGTAATATGCATACCCACATCTTCCAAAGTAAGGAACAACCTGGGGTGACAGTTGGATGCTAACAAATTGAACCTAACTAAACTCTTGAGAATTCCACGACTTATGTCAACTCAAAAGTAGTCAGGATTAATTTTATATTAATTTCATGTGATTTGATATGGTTTATTTGGTTTAGTTTGATTTTGAATTGAGGGCATATCCGCTGGGGATGTGTGCTAGGTCAAATTTGTTAGATTTAATTTATGGACCATGTTGGTGTGTGATGGACCCACTAAGAAGGTGCTATATCGGACTTGTCCTATCTTAAATTTATAAATCTAAAGGGATAGTCTACTGGTCGTGGTGGAAAGCTAGCCAACCTAAGGGTTTGTCTTTCGGTGTGCAACAACTATGCTAGGAAGAAGGTGTAGCAGCCTTACATCTTTTAAATGGGGAATAGCTGGCGGGGTGACTATTAGCACAACATATGACAACTTAGGGGACTATTGAGTTAATATCATTTGAGACTTATATCACTCAAGAGTAGTTGATTCCTATGGGAGCTTTCTTTGATACCTTTTAGGATGATTGCTTGGAAAGGTATAGGAGTCCTCTAATCAATATATATATTTTTTATATGTTTGTGTGGACCTTATTGGTGTGTGAGGGACCACACTAAGAAAGGGCTATGTCGGCCTTAAACTATCTAAGATTTATTATTGGACAAGGAGAATCTACACATCCAGGATAAATTCTCCAATCTCGAGGGACTATCAATTCAATAGTAACTTGGGTGGTAATGGGTGCTAATGGATGTGATAAATATAGTGCCCATAGGGAGGACTAGGGGGTTATCAAGCACTAAAAGAAAGCCTATTGGTGTACGTGGCTAACTCAGGAGAAATCATATTAAATTTACATCCATGAGTGGTGTATCTTGGGTGCGAGAACCAATAACCTAAGGTGTATGCATCACATGAGTGGTGCATCCATCGCATAGTGAGAAACCAACCAACTAAGGTGCCCATCGGTGTGCAAGATCAATCGGAAAGAAAGCTAGCTTAGAACTTTTAAGTAGACGATCATCAGATAGTCTAACGTGGACAAAGCTATCGACATGGTGACTAAGCAAGGAGCCCGAGGAAGGTAGACCCACTTAAAGTAGCAAGGGGAAGGAAGCTAGAGGACTTATTAAACCTAAAATATACTCGACCCAATCAATACACAAAGGCTAATCCAAGAAGAAAGCATAACAGACTCACATCATCTTAAACAAATCCATAATAAGGTAGCTTACCAGCCACACACTAAGGCCTATCAAACTAACATGGTGCTCTTCACTATGCAGTGGCCAAGTAAGGAAGGAAAGCGTAGTAGACTTCCAAAAACAAGAAGACCAGGGGTGACACACTAACGGTCGACTGGCATTCTTGAGTGAGTGCCATTTGGGGGCATTTCAACTCAAAGTAGCCAGACATAAAAGATATGTGTTTGTTTTATATGTTTATGTGTAGTTTGTGTTTGTTTTGTGTTAATAAAGAATAGGATGCCACTCCAATTCTTTACACTTACCCTAAACACATCATGGCAGATTCGTAAACAAGAATACTTTCAACATGGAAGAGATTGAATTTGAAATAGAATTTTTATTAATGATAATTATTTTTAAACATGATTTATAATATCTATTTAAGTAGAGTGCATTGATTGGAAGAATTGGGTGCTCTTTCTTGTGATTAATAAGCTGATAAGATCCTCATTGGTAGGGCTTCTCTATGGAAAAAGGGCCTTCCCAAGTGGGTTCAAACTTGCCTCCCATCGATGGGCAATAATCAGTCTCCTTAGAACTAAAATAAGCTCTCCTACTTGAAAAGATCTAGGATGGACCAAACTTTTGTGAGCTTAAATAAATTTGTACAATTTGAGATTTTGGGATGCCCATAGGCATCTCTCCTCCAAACTTTCAAGCTCTTATAACCACAAGTTGGCGTTCTGCTCTATTGTGATCTTGCTACCCAAAGCTATCCTTAATGATGAGAGTTGGACTTCTAATGGTAAAATATATTCAAACCCATACACTAAGGAGAAATGAGTATATTGAGTTGGAGTTCTATATGTGGTGTGGTAGGCCCACAAGGCTTCAACTAATTGCTCATGCCACTATGGCTTGTTATTGTCCAGTGTCTTCTTCAGCATTTGGATGAGAGCTTTGTTGAAGGCTTCTGCTAAGCCATTTTCCCTCAGGTAGTTGATGGTAGAATATCTCAAATCTATGCTATATCTCTGGGCAAAGTTGTTGATCTCGATATTCTTGAATGTAGTACCATTATCAGATATAATTCATCGAGGCTCTTCGAACCTATATATGAAATGGTTTCTAAAAACTTGGAGCACATGCTGAGCTATGACCTCTTTGAGCATAATCATCTTCACCCATTTGGAAAAGTAGTTAGTAGCAACTAAGAAGAATCGATGACCCTTGGAAGAAGGAGGATCAATCAAACCCTCTATGTTGGTACCCCAACACTTGAATAGCCATGGATGTATATGCAAAATGTTGGTTGGTGTAGGACCACAATGTATTTGACATTGGTTTCATCACCTAATGTCCATGCAATCTTTGATCATCAATGGTTGGTAGTATCCTAGTATCTTAATCTTGGCATTCATCTTCAGACCGGATTAGTTGGCTCCACATAATTCTGAGTGTATCTCGATCATGATCTTATGGACTTCATGCTTATCTAAATAACGTAATCATATATGATTGAAAGACCGTCGGTACAAGACAACATCCACAGGAGTGTAGGAAAGTGCTCTCTTCTTTATCTGATGAGCTTGGGACTTCTCTTGAGGTAGTTTGCCTTTATTTAGGTAATCCATGAATGGTTGCCTTCAATCTAACTCCTCATCCTTCTTAGCAATGGCAACCTCCCCTTCAAGAGAGTACTTTTTAATGAGTTCAATATCAATAAGGGGTAAGACTTTGTCTATTTTGGACCTTTATTGATATGAACTCATCATCTGGACATCCCAACTCCTGGGAAATCTTGGCTAAAGAATACACTACGGTGTTCTCTCCTTAAGGAATCTTATAAAAGGTAACCTCTAGGATTTTCGCCAATAGCTCCATGGTGTACTTATGGTAGTGATGGGGCTTGGGCTTTAAGACCTTATAGGATCCAGTGATTTGGTTGATAACTAGCTAAGAATCCCTGAAGATGTTGATGTTTTGGATGCTTAGAGTAATGGTAACTCCATATATGAGCCTCTTATTGACTTTATTTTTTGGTGCAAGGATTGGATGATAAGAATCTCATCACACATCAGAGTTAAGAGAATTATTCTTACCGCTTTCTTAGAATAGTAGATTGGTTCTTCTCCTCTTTGAGAAGAATACACCATCAAAGTACATCTCCCAGCGTGAATGCTAGTATCCCATTAGTTCATGATTTATTCATCGAGATCATCACAGAGAGAGTGAGTATCTTTGCTAATAAATCTACTAGGATGTGTCCAACTATGTAGAGGTGCGAGGAAGATCATGGACTAATCAATCAGATGGCATCGATGTCATTAGATACTGGTGGATTGATCATAGAGATTAAGTTCACAATTAGGAAGCATGTAGTGATGTAGATTTTGGGATGCAAAGATTAAAGCTAAATATTTCTTAATGAGTGGATAATTAGCCTCAGCTTAGATGGTGAGGTAGTAGAATGCATTTTTTTCTTCCCTTCATCATTTGCTTGGGGCAATAAAGCACCAAGGGAGTCATCTAAATCAATAATGTAAAGTATGAGTGGCTTGCCCTGGATAGGGGCTGCTAGAACCGGTAGCATCATATGGTAATGCTTGATGTCTTCAAAGGCATGTTCACACTTGTCGTCCCACTTGAACTTGGCATCCTTTTTTACAACCCCTAAGAATGGCTGACATCATCTCGATAGGTTGGATATAAAGCATCTTAAATACGCCAACTGCCCTTGGAATGATCTGAGTTGAGTTAAACTTTTATTGGGTGTCATATCTAATATAGCATTGATATTCTATGGATTTATTATGATTCGCTAATATCGAAAAACAAACTTAAGGAATTTCCCTGAAGCTACTCTGAATGTACACTTTATGAGGTTCATTTTGAGGTTAAATTATCTTAACTATTTGAAAACTACACTCAAGTCAAAGAGATGGTCTTCCTTTTCTTTATTGTTGACCATGAGATCATCGACATAGCACTCAACTTGATGATGAATGAGTTCATTGAATATTCTAGTCATAGCTCATTGGTATGTAGAACCGATTTTAAGTGAAAGGCATGAACTTATAGCAATAGATTCGTAGGGTTCTAAAGCGGTGTTTCTTTCATCTTGAGGCCATCTTTTTTAGCTATGTCTAGATGAGCCATCTATGAAAGAGAAGACTGCATGAAATGAGGCAATGTCCACCATCAGCTCCAAGATAGGTAGTTAAAATTTGACTTTTGGACATGCCTTTTTCAAATCCCTAAAATTGATGCATATGTGAATTTGGCCATTCTTTTTCTTGATTGGGATGATCGCTGTAGGGTATTTTCTTCTGAATGAAATGATATCGATTGATTCTTGACATCATAAATGACCTATTTTATGTTAAATTGCATGCATCTAGGAGCTTGTTAATAAGGTTAACAGTAGGCTCTATTCTAGTTTATGGACCCTATGTTAGGAGCCAATCCATGCATCTCTTCATAACTCCATGTGAAGAAATCCTTAAACTCAGTCAATAAACTAACAATGTCATTAGTTTCAATTTCATTCAACAAATAATTGATGTATGTCAAGCATGGATCTTCTTCAATTCCTAAGTTGATTTCTATGAACTCATCGATGGTTGACTTGATCTCTTCTTCAAACTCTAGCAGTGCATCTTTGACCTCAAAATAATTTGCATCATCTGAAATTTCTAAGCACATCTCCTCATATGAGTTAATATGATTTGAAAAGAACCTATCAAATTCCAAATGATTGGTGATGACTTAGCAGCAATCGTCATCATCGACTGGACCCACTATACTAAATATTAGTCCCAATCTTGATTGAGAGATTTTGAATTTTTTCTTCCATATTCTTTCGAAGTAATCTGATCTGTGCTTTATCTAAGTATGTGAGATTAACTCTTTCTTTGCTAAATTATGAACACAAGATAAGTACCAATCAAAAAGTAATGCTATTAAATTTTTATATGAATCATCCTCAAGTTCTACATCAACTTTCTTGAGGATGATGCTCTAAAAGAACCTCACGAGCCTTCACACTTGTGGATGATTTAGGGCTTCCTTAACTACCCTTAGCTTTTTTTAGTGGAAAGTGGGGTTAGAGCTAAGGTTCCCAACTTATGACTTGTTTCACATATAGACGTATACTTATGCTTTGGTTTGGAACCATCTTTATCATTATAGCTCAAGTGTCACCTCCAAGGGAATCTCTGCTAAGTAGAGCTGGTGTGCTAACCATATAAGACTCATCATGTAGATTATAAGTCTATATGGATAGCTTGTACTCTAGTAGGACATATGATATATTGGGTGGCCAATAAGGAGATTTTCCACCCCTAGGGACTCACAAGCCTCTTCCTCACAGTGGAGGTCGGTCATCCTACCCATATGTTCAAATGGAGTAATGGTGTGGGTGGAATCTAATCAGCTCCACTTCCTCCTCCAAGTCTATTCCCGCTCCCTTTTATTTTCTTTTTTTATTTTTCTATTTCTTTTTATTTTATTTTTAAACTTTGGCCAAGTTCACCAGAATAGATCTCATGAACTATAAATGGCTTGAGATCTCTTTTGACACAGTAGATGATTCCACCTCTCACGAACTTCATACACTAATGTAGAGAGGATGGAACTATGTTATTCTCATGTATCCATGGTCTTCCAAGCAAAGCGTTCAAATATGTATCTGAGTCTATAATGTGAAACTTGGCTTCGATCTTCCAATCATCTATCTCCAAGAGCAACACTATTGAGCCTAAGGCCTGTTGACATCACTTTTGGAGTGCAGATTCAATCTTCCTATCTTAGACTTAGGAGTTTTCTAGACACGAAGACTCCCTTAGTCATAAGACACTTCTAACAATTAGGTATGCACTTAACCTAACCCTAAAGACTTAGAAGGGTTAACCATGATTAGGTTATGCCTTAGGATTAGGATAATCCACCTACCCTATAACCCAAATCCAATCCATGTTAACCTTCTCAAACTAAACCTCAATTTCAATTCAAACATCAAATTCAAATCCAAATTTAAACCCAATCTCAAAAACCAAATGATTGAAGCCCATGATCAAATCCAAACTTGAAACCCTTATTATGTATCCATGGACTTAGCCAAATCTTAATCCAAATCAATCCAAAATCAATTGATTTTCTCATAATCAATTTAGATCTTCAATCATCTTCCTAAATATAAATCAAATCTACATTCAAATGATCAAACTAAATCATCAAATTAAATCAAAACCCTTCCTAAGCCATATATCCATGACTTAGCCAAATCTTAATCCGTCAAGTCAAACTCAATTGAGTTTCTCACAAATCAATCATATATTTTTAATCATCTTCACAAAATTAAATGAAATATACATTTAAATCATCAAAACTAAATCAAATATCAAAATCAAACTAAGCCACATAACTCAACTCCATGGACTTAGCCAAATTTCTTCATTCCAAAACCCAAATTCAATTGACTTTCTCATGAATCAATCATACCTTCAATCATATTCACAAATATAAATGAAATCTACAATCATTAAGCTAAACCAAAATCAACCCAAGTTACCCAACTTAACCCTTTTGACTTCAAATGTTCAAATAAACCAAAACCATTTTAACTAAGCAATTGTAGTTGAATATATCAATCCAAAATCCATATATAAACTACTAAATCAAATCAACCCAAAATCATGCCAACTAAACCTTTGGTCCACTTGACCCAAAGTGGCCAATTTGACCTATTTGAGCCAAGTTCTAATCCTACCCAAATTGGATTGTGAAGCCCATCAAAATACCCCATCATGATTGTTGATCACCCTAGGTTGATCAATTATCACAAATTAGGTCAATCAAGTTAACTTGGTCATTTGACCAAGTCAACCTCTTAACCATGAATCCAAACTAGCCAAACTAAGCCAAATCCTTAGAAACCAATGATTCATATCAAATAAAATTCAATATTTGAATATGACTTGACCTTCAATTGAGTCAAACCAAACCCAATTGGTCCTCTTGACCCAAGTTGACCCAAATTTAAGACCAAATTGGGTCAAATCAAAATATAAACCAAATTGATTACAACCAATGGCTCAAGTTCATTCTAAATTGATTTGATGAAAGCCATGATTGGACCTTGAACCCAATTGACTTAGCCCAAATTGACCTAAAGGTTAGCCTAAATCAAAACCAAATTCAAATTAATTGAAACCAAAGCCTACAATCATCTTCAATTGGTCAACTTAACTAACCAACACCCAAAACCAATTTGGCAAATTTGGTCAAATTGGTCAACTTAATCCATTTGAATTCAAATGAGCCAAAACTAAATCTAAACCAAATTAAACCAAAGCAATTCAAATTGATTGGTCAATTTGACCAAACAAACTAACAAATCTCAATTGACTTTGACTAACCAACTTTTGGCTCATTTCAAATCTTTTCAAATTAAACTTAATGCTAAATGATCATTCTACCCTTGTGTTAAGGGCATTACATGAGATAAATCACTCAAGTAAGTGGTCATTTCCATTCCTTGGCCACTTGGTACTCTCCCAATGGTCTAGGCACTAGGACACTTGCGGGTGGTTGGGTCTATGACCCATGGGAGGTGAAATCACCTCACCCTCCCCATTTTGAAACCCATAGGACACCCATGATTCCTCCTAGGTAGCCACCTCTACACCAAGTCAAGCCAACTCACCTCCTCCCTACCACCCATGACTCCCTGAGATGGATAGACATGCACTAGATGCCAAACCCTATCTCACCATCCAATCAAGATGAAGGGAGGTATACTCTCACTCATTTCCACTCAAACAAACACATAAATCATTCCTCAGAGCTCTAGCTACTGAAGATGAGCTGCTAGAGCCATTTTCTAAGCTCCCAAGCTTGTTCCTCGATAAAAAAATGTCATTCTTGTTAGTCCTGAAACATGACACTCCCATTTCTAACCTAACTTCCCCATTTCTCCATCAAATTGAAATTAACTTTGCACGCACCTTCCCTAGGCCTCATCGAGCAAGAACGAATCATCTCCCAAGCTTCTTGAGCAAGTGAGGTGGGACTTCAATCAAAGCTAAGCTCCAAATCATCAGTCCATGGCCTTCAGAGTGAATGTCAAGGAATTGATCCAATTGTTGCTCAATAAGACTTCGTCTACACTAGATAAAGCTTTCTCAATCATTTGAGCCACCGGTCTTGAGCTCCAGCAAGGTATGCTTCCAAAATTGATCCTTAGGCAAAAATGGCTTGGAGTTTTTTTTTGAAGAAAACTTGCATCTTTTGTGATCTTGACCATTGGATCCCCTCCGATCGATGTCGTGAAGGTGTGGGATCCTTTTGGAGTTGATTTGAGCTTGGGTAGTTTGGATCAAGTGAGCAATTGCAGATGGACTCTATTTTACCTCCCTTGAGTGACGTTAGATCACACACCATCCATTCCATGTGATCAGAATGGACGGTCAAGATTAGATCCACTAGATCGATCTAATTTAATCCTATTAAGTGGTGGGACTAATCATAGCCATCCAATCTTAGATCAAATGATGTAGAAGAAAATGTGTCTGTCCATGCCACGTAGGCTTTGAGTTGGATAAGTTTTAAGTAGCCAATCCCATGGTGTCACGTGGAATGCATGCCACATCAGTGTGACACATGGCCCAAGCAGGATTAGCTTTAATTAGGCATAATTAATCATTTTTAATGGTAAAAACTTCTAAAAATCATAAACAATCATAGAGAAATAAAAAAATAAAAATAAATACTTATTTTAAAGGTATTTTAAAGGAGAATTAATTAAAAATGATCTAAACTAAACCTGAATAGTAATTAAGGTTTAATTACAAAAGTAATTAGCTTAATTACTCATAAATTACTTGAGCAATTAATCCAAAATTTTGTTGATTAATTTAATCGGATGATCTCTAGCTCCCATAATTTTCTTGGGATTTATTGCTCACTTAATTACAAAAATTGACTAATTAAATATTAACTACTATTTTAAGTTAATTAATGATTAATTAATCCCATGAATAGTAACAAATTGGTTAATTAAGTTTATTAATCATTGTTCAATAGTAACTGAACTAAGGAATAGGGTTGGGACCCCTTTCCCTAAGTTCATTTCACCCTTTTTAAAATGAAATTAATTAAGATTTAACTAATTAATTAAATTACTTTATATTGAAATAATAAGCACATCGACTTAATTAATTAAATCATGGGGTAGATCTTTGGGTGTTTAATAACCTAAAGGAGTTTAATGAAATTATGGTTAGTGCATATGTGTGGTAAAAACATAAGAGTAATTAATTAAGTCCCTTAATCTAAACAAATATTAATCATGAGCCAATTGCATTTGGCCCTTCTTATTTTCTAGGATCATTGCAAGCTTATTTTTCATGCATATCATGTTGGCTCATAATTACTTAGTTAATTACTTTAAGGTGACATAAGTAAGGTTAATTAATTCATCTAATTAAGGGTTCAACTTAATTAACCCATAAAATCAACTTAATTATATTTCCTTAAATTAAATCAAATCACTAATGTGGGAATGGGTTTAAAACAACAAGTAATGATTTCTCTTCTCCTCTTTAAATCAAATCAAATCTTAAACTTAATTAATAAAGAAGCTTTGATTTGCTTTAAATAATCTTATTTGACTTGATTGTCCTTAAGAATTAATTTGGTTGAATGAATCACATGCTTATATTTGATTGTCCTCTTTCCAATCATGTTAAATTTGGTATGTCATTTGAATTCATGCATCCATATTTCCAAAATAAAGTAAAATAAAATGGATTTCCTTTATGTAAGCTTGCATGTGTTGATTTAATTTAATATATGTGTGGCTATTATCACAATTAAATCCAAATGTATTTTTCAAAAGCATTTAAATGAATAATAATATGTGTTATGATGCTAGTTGTAAATACATAAGAAATGCATGTACGTTTAGCTTAAGTGTATGAATGTTGAGTTCTCTTTCTTCTATTCATGTGTTGATTTATATAAGATTAAATGGTAATGGGTATATAGTCTAGACATCCCGGGAACACGAGGCTTTAGCTAGCCCCAAGGAGGTCATTTAATTACCTCACTTCTCTGGTTTAACAATGGCACACACCCATTTGATTTCATTCTTATGTATTTCAACATTAGAATTTGGATAGAGCTTTAATTCATATATATAAATGATTGAATCAAACAAAATAGACAATCTTTGCATGATTTTCTTTCTCGTGTTTATGTATACATCCATATGTGTTTAAGAATAGCATGTACATATTCTAGACATCCCGAGAATACTAGGCTTTAGTTAGCCCCAAGGGGGTCATTTGATTACCTCACTTCCTTAGTTTAACAATGAAATGTACTTGCCTATATCTTTGTACATGTATATGTATATGCGATTAGTGAATGAAAATCCCATTTTACATTAACATTGCATGCATTCATAATTGACTAAGTGGTTGAATTAATTTTCCATATGATTTAAAGCTTACTTCCTATGTTCATGTATATAAATTACATATGTTTAAATGCAAATGGGTATATAATCTTGACATCCCAAGAATAAGAAGCTTTAGTTAGCTCCAAGGAGGTCATTTGATTACCTCACTTTCCTGATTTAACAAAGGCACATGCCTATTTAATTTCCTTCTTATGTCCTTTTTGAATAAGAATTTGTATAAAGTTTTAAATTAATCAGTTTAAATAATACAATCAATAAAAATATAAAATCTAAACATACACATACATTCATCATTTAAGTGTGCTAAAATTTGTTGCATGTATAAATACACCTAGGATTAAATCATATGCATGTTACATGTGATGGAAATGAATGATTTAATATGTCATGTGGTAATTCAGTTAAATTAACCTTAAAATTCCTTTCATTTTGAATAGGATTATTTAAAGTGAACCTAAACTTAGGATTAATTAAATCATTTAATAAGCCATTCACTAAAGAGAACTAAATCAAATTAATATACATTAGAAAGTGACTTATGGTAGGGATGAAAGAGGCCAATCCTCTTTTCCTCTCTTTGTAACACTTAGTTGCTAAGTGTAATCAAATGAAACAAAAGAAAACACAAATTAAAATTCTAAAATCAATTAAACTACTTCAAGTCAAATAAAACTTTAATGTTAAATTGAATTTTTGTACACTTAGAAAATACAACACTAATGCTTAAGAAGACATATCACGCATGCCTTAATACACACATTAGAATTAAATCACCACTTAGCTCTAAGTTAGGATCTGTATGATATGATGTATGTTTGGTTTTATGATTTATTATTTTAGATTGGATGTTAGGGTGTATGCTTCATAGATTGGATGATAGGCCAATATTAGCCTAATCATATTTTTTAGCATGGGATTATATACTTAAGGGATGCTTAAAATAAATGTGAATGCCCTTTTACAAGTTGCTTAATTCCTTAAGCATAATCCATGTTGGGATAGGTGGTCTTAATTACCCACGTGTAGGGTGCTAAGTACAAATTATAAATACAATTGCTATGGATTATATGTATATTTAGCTAACCTCTATTTTACAGTGTAGTTAGATTTACTTTTCCAACATAAATGTAATTTTGCAATAGGAATTAGGATTAGTGCTATGGGGGATTAGGGTGAGCAGTGTCCAAAATGCTTTGTCCTGAGGTGCCCTGTGATGCCTTTGAAGCAAGCACCATCTAATTCAAAGAAGGAACCAAATCATAAATGGAGATATGAAGAAAGAAGACCCCCTTAGCATTTAATAGAATTATAATTATTCTTTCATATTATAGGTTGTATAAGGGTAGAAATCGGTTACCCTTCTTTTCTCTCTTGGGTTGTATGCGGTGCCGATCACCATCCTTTTATTCTTTTATGAAAATTTATATAATTGTTTGATGTTATGTTTACATTTTGCATTAAGATGACATGCTTTTCATTATTTCTTAAATGGTTGATGCTTTAATGTGTGGCTCGGATACGATTAGGCTCTTAGGATAAAAATTACTTTTCTACCTAACTAATCACTTAAAACTAAATTTTAAACAACTCTTAACGTCATCACAAAGCCTAAGACATAAATAAGATAATTAAAAGATTTAGCAACCCCTTAGCTATATGGTTGCATGTTTCACATCATGCATGCATATTCTTTCTCTCTTGAACATGAATGATCTCCATCCTTGCACGATAAAGGAATGCTTGACCTATGAGGGAACCCCTTGTGGTGTAGAACACCTTCTTCTAGCTGATTTGACCCATAACCTATTTCATCATGCATTTTGGCATAAAAAATACTAAAGCCTCTATTGAAATGTTAAATTGAATTTTTGTACACTTAGAAAATACAACACTAATGCTTAAGAAGACATATCACGCATGCCTTAATACACACATTAGAATTAAATCACCACTTCTAGTTAGGATGGTGTATGATATGATGTATGTTTGGTTTTATGATTTATTATTTTAGATTGGATGTTAGGGTGTATGCTTCATAGATTGGATGATAGGCCAATATTAGCCTAATCATATTTTAGGGATTATACTTAAGGGATGCTTAAAATAAATGTGAATGCCCTTTTACAAGTTGCTTAATTCCTTAAGCATAATCCATGTTGGGATAGGTGGTCTTAATTACCCGTGTAGGGTGCTAAGTACAAATTATAAATACAACTGCTATGGATTATATGTATATTTAGCTAACCTCTTTTTTCCGAGGTGTCGTTAGATTTACTTTTCCCACATAAATGTAATTTTTGCAATAGGAATTAGGATTAGTGCTATGGGGGATTAGGGTGAGCAGTGTCCAAAATGCTTTGTCCTGAGGTGCCCTGTGATGCCTTTGAAGCAAGCACCATCTAATTCAAAGAAGGAACCAAATAATAAATGGAGATATGAAGAAAGAAGACCCCCATAGCATTTAATAAAATTATAATTATTCTTTCATATTATAGGTTGTATAAGGGTAGAAATCGGTTACCCTTCTTTTCTCTCTTAGTTGTATGGCGACATCACACCATCCTTTTATTCTTTTATGAAAATTTATATAATTGTTTGATGTTATGTTTACATTTTGCATTAAGATGACATGCTTTTCATTATTTCTTAAATGGTTGATGCTTTAATGTGTGGCTCGGATACGATTATGCTCTTAGGATAAAAATAACTTTTCTACCTAACTAATCACTTAAAACTAAATTTTAAACAACTCTTAACGTCATCATAAAGCCTAAGACATAAATAAGATAATTAAAAGATTTAGCAACCCCTTAGCTATATGGTTGCATGTTTCACATCATGCATGCATATTCTTTCTCTCTTGAACATGAATGATCTCCATCCTTGCGATAAAGGAATGCTTGACCTATGAGGGAACCCCTTGTGTGTAGAACACCTTCTTCTAGTGATTTGACCCATAACCTATTTCATCATGCATTTTGGCATAAAAATACTAAAGCCTCTGTTGAAATGTTAAATTGAATTTTTGTACACTTAGAAAATACAACACTAATGCTTAAGAAGACATATCGCGCCTTAATACACACATTAGAATTAAATCACCACTTCTAGCTCTAGTTAGGATGGTGTATGATATGATGTATGTTTGGTTTTATGATTTATTATTTTAGATTGGATGTTAGGGTGTATGCTTCATAGATTGGATGATAGGCCAATATTAGCCTAATCATATTTTCTGCAGGGGATTATACTTAAGGGATGCTTAAAAATAAATGTGAATGCCCTTTTTACAAGTTGCTTAATTCCTTAAGCATAATCCATGTTGGGATAGGTGGTCTTAATTACCCACGTGTAGGGTGCTAAGTACAAATTATAAATACAATTGCTATGGATTATATGTATATTTAGCTAACCTCTATTTTACGAGTGTAGTTAGATTTACTTTTCCCACATAAATGTAATTTTTGCAATAGGAATTAGGATTAGTGCTATGGGGGATTAGGGTGAGCAGTGTCCAAAATGCTTTGTCCTGAGGTGCCCTGTGATGCCTTTGAAGCAAGCACCATCTAATTCAAAGAAGGAACCAAATAATAAATGGAGATATGAAGAAAGAAGACCCCCATAGCATTTAATAAAATTATAATTATTCTTTCATATTATAGGTTGTATAAGGGTAGAAATCGGTTACCCTTCTTTTCTCTCTTCGGGTTGTATGGCCGATCACATCCTTTTATTCTTTTATGAAAATTTATATAATTGTTTGATGTTATGTTTACATTTTGCATTAAGATGACATGCTTTTCATTATTTCTTAAATGGTTGATGCTTTAATGTGTGTGGCTGGGATACGATTATGCTCTTAGGATAAAAATAACTTTTAACAACTCTTAACGTCATCATAAAGCCTAAGACATAAATAAGATAATTAAAAGATTTAGCAACCCCTTAGCTATATGGTTGCATGTTTCACATCATGCATGCATATTCTTTCTCTCTTGAACATGAATGATCTCCATCCTTGACGATAAAGGAATGCTTGACCTATGAGGGAACCCTTGTGGTGTAGAACACCTTCTTCTAGATTTGACCCATAACCTATTTCATCATGCATTTTGGCATAAAAAATACTAAAGCCTCTGTTGAAATGTTAAATTGAATTTTTGTACACTTAGAAAATACAACACTAATGCTTAAGAAGACATATCACGCATGCCTTAATACACACATTAGAATTAAATCACCACTTCTAGCTCTAAGTTAGGATGGTGTATGATATGATGTATGTTTGGTTTTATGATTTATTATTTTAGATTGGATGTTAGGGTGTATGCTTTCATATGGATGATAGGCCAATATTAGCCTAATCATATTTTCTAGGGATTATACTTAAGGGATGCTTAAAAATAAATGTGAATGCCCTTTTTACAAGTTGCTTAATTCCTTAAGCATAATCCATGTTGGGATAGGTGGTCTTAATTACCCACGTGTAGGGTGCTAAGTACAAATTATAAATACAATTGCTATGGATTATATGTATATTTTAACCTCTATTTCTGAGTGTAGTTAGATTTACTTTTCCCACATAAATGTAATTTTGCAATAGGAATTAGGATTAGTGCTATGGGGGATTAGGGTGAGCAGTGTCCAAAATGCTTTGTCCTGAGGTGCCCTGTGATGCCTTTGAAGCAAGCACCATCTAATTCAAAGAAGGAACCAAATAATAAATGGAGATATGAAGAAAGAAGACCCCCATAGCATTTAATAAAATTATAATTATTCTTTCATATTATAGGTTGTATAAGGGTAGAAATCGGTTACCCTTCTTTTCTCTCTTGGTTGTATGGCGATTTACACCATCCTTTTATTCTTTTATGAAAATTTATATAATTGTTTGATGTTATGTTTACATTTTGCATTAAGATGACATGCTTTTCATTATTTCTTAAATGGTTGATGCTTTAATGTGTGGCTGATGATTATGCTCTTAGGATAAAAATAACTTTTCTACCTAACTAATCACTTAAAACTAAATTTTAAACAACTCTTGCGTCATCATAAAGCCTAAGACATAAATAAGATAATTAAAAGATTTAGCAACCCCTTATATATGGTTGCATGTTTCATCATGCATGCATATTCTTTCTCTTGAACATGAATGATCTCCATCCTTGCATAAAGGAATGCTTGACCTATGAGGGAACCCCCTTGTGGTGTAGAACACCTTCTTCTAGCTGATTTGACCCATAACCTATTTCATCATGCATTTTGGCATAAAATACTAAAACTCATTTGTTAAATTGAATTTTGTACACTTAGAAAATACAACACTAATGCTTAAGAAGACATATCGCATGTAATACACACATTAGAATTAAATCACTTCTAGCTCTAAGTTAGGATGGTGTATGATATATGATGTATGTTTGGTTTTATGATTTATTATTTTAGATTGGATGTTAGGGTGTATGCTTCATAGATTGGATGATAGGCCAATATTAGCCTAATCATATTTTAGGATTATACTTGGGATGCTTAAAATAAATGTGAATGCCCCACAAGTTGCTTAATTTTGCATAATCCATGTTGATAGGTGGTCTTAATTACCCACGTGTAGTGCTATGAGTATAAATACAATTGCTATGGATTATATGTATATTTAGCTAACCTCTATTTCTGATGTAGTTAGATTTACTTTTCCACATAAATGTAATTTTGCAATAGGAATTAGGATTAGTGCTATGGGGATTAGGGTGGCGGTGTCCAAAATGCTTTGTCTGAGGTGCCCTGATGCCTTTGAAGCAAGCACCATCTAATTCAAAGAAGGAACCAAATAATAAATGGAGATATGAAGAAAGAAGACATAGCATTTAATAAAATTATAATTATTCTTTCATATTATAGGTTGTATAAGGGTAGAAATGGTTACCCTTCTTCTTTTCTCTCTTGGGTTGTATGGCGTTACATCACACCATCCTTTTATTCTTTTATGAAAATTTATATAATTGTTTGATGTTATGTTTACATTTTGCATTAAGATGACATGCTTTTCATTATTTCTTAAATGGTTGATGCTTTAATGTGGCTGGATCTGATTATGCTCTTAGGATAAAATAACTTTCTACCTAACTAATCACTTAAAACTAAATTTTAAACAACTCTTAACGTCATCATAAAATGACATAAATAAGATAATTAAAGATTTAGCAACCCCTTAGCTATATGGTTGCATGTTTCACATCATGCATGCATATTCTTTCTCTCTTGAACATGAATGATCATCCCGATAAAGGAATGCTTGACCTATGAGGGAACCCCTTGTGGTGTAGAACACCTTCTTCTAATTTGACCCACCTATTTCATCATGCATTTTGGCATAAAATACTAAAGCCTCTGTTGAAATGTTAAATTGAATTTTTTGTACACTTAGAAAATACAACACTAATGCTTAAGAAGACATATACATGCCTTAATACACACATTAGAATTAAATCACCACTTAGCTCTAAGTTAGGATGGTGTATGATATATGTATGTTTGGTTTTATGATTTATTATTTTAGATTGGATGTTAGGGTGTATGCTTCATAGATTGGATGATAGGATTAGCCTAATCATATTTTCTGGATTATACTTAAGGGATGCTTAAAAAATAAATGTGAATGCCCTTTTACAAGTTGCTTAATTCCTTAAGCATAATCCATGAATGTGGTCTTAATTACGTGTAGGGGCTAAGTACAAATTATAAATACAATTGCTATGGATTATATGTATATTTAGCTAACCTATTTTAGTGTAGTTAGATTTACTTTTCCCACATATGTAATTTTGCAATAGGAATTAGGATTAGTGCTATGATTAGTGGCTTAAATGCTTTGTCTGAGGTTAACTGATGCCTTTGAAACAAGCACCATCTAATTCAAAGAAGGAACCAAATAATAAATGGAGATATGAAGAAAGAAGACCCCCATAGCATTTAATAAAATTATAATTATTCTTTCATATTATAGGTTGTATAAGGGTAGAAATGTTACCCTTCTTTTCTCTCTTGGGTTGTATGGCTGATCACACCATCCTTTTATTCTTTTATGAAAATTTATATAATTGTTTGATGTTATGTTTACATTTTGCATTAAGATGACATGCTTTTCATTATTTCTTAAATGGTTGATGCTTTAATGTGTGGCTGATGATTATGCTCTTAGGATAAAATAACTTTTCTACCTAACTAATCACTTAAAACTAAATTTTAAACAACTCTTAACGTCATCATAAAGCCTAAGACATAAATAAGATAATTAAAAGATTTAGCAACCCCTTAGCTATATGGTTGCATGTTTCATGCATGCATATTCTTTCTCTCTTGAACATGAATGATCTCCATCCTTGCGATAAAGGAATGCTTGACCTATGGGGAACCCATTGGTGTAGAACACCTTCTTCTAGTTGACCCATAACCTATTTCATCATGCATTTTGGCATAAAAAAATACTAAAGCCTCTATTGAAATGTTAAATTGAATTTTGTACACTTAGAAAATACAACACTAATGCTTAAGAAGACATATATGCCTTAATACACATTAGAATTAAATCACCACTCTAAGTTATGGTGTATGATATGATGTATGTTTGGTTTTATGATTTATTATTTTAGATTGGATGTTAGTGTATGCTTCATAGATTGGATGATAGGCCAATATTAGCCTAATCATATTTTCAAGGGATTATACTTAAGGATGCTTAAAATAAATGTGAATGCCCTTTTACAAGTTGCTTAATTCCTTAAGCATAATCCATGTTGGATAGTGGTCTTAATTACCACGTGTAGGGTAAAGTACAAATTATAAATACAATTGCTATGGATAATATGTATATTTAGCTAACCTCTATTTTACAGTGTAGTTAGATTTACTTTTCCTACATAAATGTAATTTTTACAATAGGAATTAGGATTAGTGCTATGGGGATTAGGGTGATGTCCAAATATTTTAGGTGCCCTGATGCCTTTGAAGCAAGCACCATCTAATTCAAAGAAGGAACCAAATCATAAATGGAGATATGAAGAAAGACCCCATAGCATTTAATAGAATTATAATTATTCTTTCATATTATAGGTTGTATAAGGGTAGAAATCGGTTACCCTTCTTTTTCTCTCTTAGTTGTATGGCTGCGATACCATCCTTTTATTCTTTTATGAAAATTTATATAATTGTTTGATGTTATGTTTACATTTTGCATTAAGATGACATGCTTTTCATTATTTCTTAAATGGTTGATGCTTTAATGTGTGGCTCGGATACGATTATGCTCTTAGGATAAAATAACTTTTCTACCTAACTAATCACTTAAAACTAAATTTTAAACAACTCTTAACGTCATCATAAAGCCTAAGACATAAATAAGATAATTAAAGATTTAGCAACCTTAGCTATATGGTTGCATGTTTACATCATGCATGCATATTCTTTCTCTCACATGAATGATCTCCATCCTTGCAGATAAAGGAATGCTTGACCTATGAGGGAACCCCTTGTGGTGTAGAACACCTTCTTCTAGCTGATTTGACCCATAACCTATTTCATCATGCATTTTGGCATAAAAAAATACTAAAGCCTCTATTGAAATGTTAAATTGAATTTTTGTACACTTAGAAAATACAACACTAATGCTTAAGAAGACATATCACGCATGCCTTAATACACACATTAGAATTAAATCACCACTTCTAGCTCTAAGTTAGGATGGTGTATGATATGATGTATGTTTGGTTTTATGATTTATTATTTTAGATTGGATGTTAGGGTGTATGCTTCATAGATTGGATGATAGGCCAATATTAGCCTAATCATACTAGGGATTATACTTAAGGGATGCTTAAAATAAATGTGAATGCCCTTTTTTACAAGTTGCTTAATTCCTTAAGCATAATCCATGTTAGGATAGGTGGTCTTAATTACCCGTGTAGGGTGCTAAGTCAAATTATAAATACAATTGCTATGGATAATATGTATATTTAGCTAACCTCTATTTATGGGTATAATTAGATTTACTTTTCCCACATAAATGTAATTTTTGCAATAGGATTTAGGATTAGTGCTATGGGGGATTAGGGTGAGCAGTGGCCAAAAAGCTTTGTACTGAGGTGCCCAGTGATGCCATTGAACCAAGCACCATCTATTTCAAAGAAGGAACCAAATCATAAATGGAGATATGAAGAAAGAAGACCCCCATAGCATTTAATAAAATTATAATTATTCTTTCATATTATAGGTTGTATAAGGGTAGAAATCGGTTACCCTTCTTTTCTCTCTTCGGGTTGTATGGCAGTACCCGATCACACCATCCTTTTATTCTTTTATGAAAATTTATATAATTGTTTGATGTTATGTTTACATTTTGCATTAAGATGACATGCTTTTCATTATTTCTTAAATGGTTGATGCTTTAATGTGTTGGATGATTATGCTCTTAGGATAAAATAACTTTTCTACCTAACTAATCACTTAAAACTAAATTTTAAACAACTCTTAACTCATCATAAAGCCTAAGACATAAATAAGATAATTAAAAGATTTAGCAACCCCTTAGTATATGGTTGTATGTTTCACATCATGCATGCATATTCTTTCTTTCTTGAACATGAATGATCTCCATCCTTGCATGATAAAGGAATGCTTGACCTATGAGGGCACCCCTTGTGGTGTAGAACACCATCTTCTAGCTGATTTGACCCATAACCTATTTCATCATGCATTTTGGCATAAAAAATACTAAAGCCTCTATTGAAATGATCTATCTAAAATGAAATAAAATTTGAAAAATTTTGCATCTATAGATTAAGTCATATTCCCATACCACTCATGTTCTAGTCTCTTATGGAATGTGTTTAGGACTTTAGTCTCTTTTTAATTAAATAAATACCCTAGCTATCTTCCAATTCATAAGACCAGACTACATAAAATCATGGAGTTAGTTGGCAGCCACTCCAGGTGGTTATATGTCTAGAAGTCAGACAATTTATTCTCTCTTATGAAGGTTAACCCTTATATCCATCTATCACTTATATTTAGGTCATGCTTTTGATTGAACTAAAGCTCTCTAGATTTAGTATTTGAGGTAGCTATTTACTTTGGGCTACGAGCACAAATCCTCACCTCTTGGGCATTCAGACAACCTTGTGTTGCTGGATTATAAGTCTTAGTAATCTAATTAAATTTCAACTCAAAACATATAAATCTTCTCAACTTCAAAATTATAAAGCCCAACCATAGGATAGATAGAAATGCTCACTAAGCTTCCTAGTATCATGAGAATTTCTTACTTATTTTGTTTGGATTCCAAAAATAAGTCTTCTCCTTGAATTTTCCCAATTAATTTTCCAAATACAACCAATCTTTTGATAGTCTAACCTTGATATATTTTGAGATGATAACTGTCTACTTTAATCGAGAGTATTCTTTAAAAATTTTATTTATTAAGATGTAATTAATAATAAAGGCTTACCTCCATAGAGAACTTAAGAACTTGGATTAATATAAACCTTGGTTTATTCATCCATGTAAAGTAAGGGAAAATCTCTTATACATTCGAAGACCCATCATGCCTTAGGAATCATTATTATATGATTAGGTCCATTGTAGGGTGATGGCTCTATCTTTCGAGATAGTATATTATACATCAATGTTGTAACTGATCACCTCAAAAAGTACCCCTCTACAATCTGTGTGGTGTCCCCCCACCCATATAACTAAAAATAAACACCACAAGGCCTTCTCGCCTTGTTCGTTGAATCCTCTCAACATCATCCTTTTTTTTTGGAGTTTGGAGATGTCAATCCTCAAGTAGGCAAAGGTTATTAAACTCATAATGTTGATTGATACACTTGGGTTAGCCAAAACTCTAGATAGCTAGTATTTACCAACATCCACTGGAATGTAAAGAAGCTATTGTGCTCGGTCTTTAGTAGTAAGTCTTCATCGCTGAATGTAACTCCTAAGATGTCCTTCGAGTGGCATGCCTCCTCTTTAGTAGCGGTCAGCTGAGCTAAGCATATCTGTAGATCAAGTAAGGCCTTAATTAGAGATTCCCTCATCTCTTTGGATAAGATAAGGGCATCGTATATGCTTAACTTAGCTAAAAACTTTCTAAGGTGAGCTAGGCCATTGTAATCAACTCTAGCTTGGTCCTCTATAAGCATATCCATAGGTGGAGCATCTTATGGAGGGGCTATCTGCTAACTAGAACCAATGATTTGCTTACCCTTATCTTAAGGTGCTACCACAGGAGGTAAAACTTTGCCACTATGTAGGTTGACATCGGTGACTTGTTGGAATGATGAGCTTCGTGAAAGTTATACTTTCTCAGGGCATACCTATAGCTTCTTCTATGGGATCCTTAGAGTCAGGTTGACTCTAAGTCAATCTCAAGAGGTGAACTCAATTGATTCAGAGAAGGATTGTCCAACTCTGAATCAAAAAGGAAAGGATCAGAACTACTAGAGCTATTATTTTATTTGGGCTCGGAGAGCTTTCAATAGGAATAAAATCAAGAGCATTAGAAGTAGACAATATATAAGTAAAATCAACTTTCTTTATTAATTTCTTTTTGGGTGGAGGTACATGATAGAAATCAAGTAAAGTAAGCAGAGTAAGGGATTTAGTGCCCTTATCCACAGATTTAATGCTCCTTCCAGTAGAAGAGGAGCTGCCATAAGAGGTGGTAGATTTAGCGAGAGTACTGACTGGGATGGCTTCTATCCCGGGCAAGTATGGTGAGTTCTTTGGTCTTTGGCTATAACCCTCCTTGAGTTGTCCTTTGCAACTAGCAAACCTTCCTTTTTGTTTGAGGTTTGAGCTACTTCAGGCACCTGCAAGGAAATCTTCTTGATCTTAGAAATGATCTTCTTAGATGTTCAAGATAGGGAGATATCCTAACCATCTTTGGTCTTAAGAGGATTGTAAGTATCCCTAAGGATTACTCAAATAGAACTGGATGGTTGTTCTAATAAGAATTATGTAGGGATAACTATGGCTCTCAACTTGTAGCTGTGCTCAAGCTAGTCCTTAAAAATGATAAAATCCTCTAAGACATGGCATAACATGTAGTGGTTGGGGCAATAGCTAGGATCATCGTTCTTGCCCACTTCCTCCGACCTTTTAGGCTCTAGTAACTGAAAGTCAGGTTTTTTAAGAGACTCTTGGAAGATCTTCCTAACTATCTCCCTCTTGAATGAATATGACTTATTCAATCTATCAGCAAGAGTAGCTAGAAAGCAGCAACCTTGTGATGGATATAAATACTACTATTGGGTAGGCTGTTGAGGTGGTGGAAATGGTCGTTGTGGTGGCTGGGGTGGCCGGTATGATGGCCGAGGTGGTGGAATATGAGGTGGAAAAAGGAGGCTAAGCTCATAGTCTCTCATACTAAACTCTGGTTGCTTCGCTCATCCACTCACTACGGCTTCTTCTCAAACACCTTCTACGGCTTGGGCCTAGATGATTGGTCGGGAAAGGGCAACTATTTGGCTTTCTATTGTAAGCTAGCTGCCTTATTGATTAATTTCTCGAATGTTTTGATGTTAAAGCCCTTAAGCATGAAGCCAATCGGGCCATGGATATTCTTGAGAAGAATCTCAATGGCATAGTATTCAGACAGCTATGGTTCGCATTTCATGCTTTGAATGTGCCACCTAAGAATGTAATCAACAAGGGACTCATTGAGTTTCTATTTCACTACAATGAGGTCCCGTACAATCACCCTCTGCTGAGCTCCAGCAAACTTCTTGATGAATAGGTACTCCAACTCAACGAAAATCTTCACCGAACTGTTGGGCAATTTGACATACCAATCAAATGCAACACCTAATAGACTGCTAATGGAAAGGCCGAAGAGGAGTGCATTGTTGCCACCGGTGTTGAGACAGCCGACTTTAAAGTGTGTAATGTGTTATCGTGGGTTCCCACTGCCATCAAAGATCTTGAAGGATGGTGACACAAAACCCTAAATAAAAAAAAAACTAAATAAAAACCTGAACCTAAAAAATAAACCTAAAATAAAAACCTAAACCCTAAACCTAAAATAAATAAAATGAAATAAACTTAAACTTAAACTAAAATAAATCACCCTAAACTAAATAAAATAAAATAAACTAAAAATAAACCGAAACCTAAACTAAAATAAACCTAAAATCGAAACCTAAAACCTAAACCTAAAAAAGTAAAATAAAAACCCAAACATAAACTAAAAAATAAAAATAAAACCTAAACCTAAAAAATAAAATAAAAATAAACTTAAACAAAAAAATAAACATAAACCTAAACCTAAACTTAAAAAATAAAGTAAAATACAAAAACCTAAACTAAAATGAATAAACTAAAATAAATAAACTAAACTAAATAAAATTAAAATTAAAAATAAAATAAAATAAAAAAACTAAATAAACTAAAATTTTTTTTAAAACCTCTAAATCCTAAACCCTTAACCCTCATAAATCTAAACCCTAAACCCTAAATCATAAATCCTAAACCCTAAACCCTAAATCATAAAATTAACTTTAAATCCTAAACCTACAATCATAAACCCTAAAAAAACTTAAACCCTAATCCCTAAAATCCTAAACCCTAAACCCTAAACTAACCTGTCCTACCTTAAACCCTATGGCCTAAACCTGCTAATCCTAAACATAAATCTTAAAAAAATAAAATAAACTAAAATATACCCAAACTTAAACTAAAAATAAAAGATAAAAAAAACCTAAAATAAAAACCTAAAACCTTAACCTAAAAAAATAAAATAAAAACCTAAACCTAAGCTTCACAATAAAAAATAAAACCTAGACTTAAAAAATAAAATAAAAATAAAACTAAACTAAAAAATAAACGTAAACCTAAAAAATGAACTATAATAAAAAACCTAGACTAAATTAAATAAACCTAAAATAAATAAACTAAACTAAATAAAAATAAAGATTCACCTAAATCGAAATGAAAAATAAAATAAACTAAAATAAATAAAAAAATAAGCTAACTAAACCTAAACCTACGAGTTGACTTAATTTAAAAAAATAAAATTCCATAAAAAATCCAAAACCCTAAACCCAAAACCCTAAATCCCTCAACCCTAAATCCTAAACCTTGAGCCCTAAACCCTAAACCCTAAAACCATAAACCCTAAACCCTAAAACCTAAACCCTAAAAAACCATAAACCACAACCCCAAACTAACTAAACACTCCCTAAAGCTAAAACCACAACACTAAAACCCAGGCTAACCCTAAATCTGACCCTAAGCATCCAGCCAGGCCCTAACTGACCCAACCTAAACCTAAAAAAACTCCACCAACCAAACCCTAAAACTGCTGACCCACCACCCTAAACCTAAACCCAAACCACCACCACAAACCACACTGACCCTGGGCCTCCCATGCCACCAAAAACCTAAACATAAACTAAATAAAACCTAAAAATAAAATAAATTAAAAAACCTAACTCTCAATGAAATAAAATTAAAACCTAAATAAACCCAAAATAAATTAAAATAAACTAATAAAATTAAACCAAAATAAATAAATACTAAACTAAAATAAAATAAATAAACCTGGGAATACTTAAATAAAATAAAACTAAAGTAAAACTAAATAAAAGTAAACCTAAAATAAACCTATAAATAAATAAAATAAAAAGCTAAACCCTAAACTAAAAAAAAAAACCTAAACCTAAATTGAAAGAAAATAAAATAAAATAAAATAAACCTAAACCTAAAGTAAAATAAACTAAACTAAAATAAATAAAACCTAAACCGAAACCTAAAATAAAGTAAATCTAAACGATAAATAAAATAAAATAAAATAAACTAAAAATAAACCTAAACCTAAACTAAAAAAATAAAACCTAAAAATAAAACTAAACTAAAACCCTAAAACCTAAATATAAAAAAATAAAATAAAAACTTAAACCTAAACCTATAAATAAAAATAAAACATAAACATAAAAATAAAAATAAAAATAAAACTCAACTAAAAAATAAACCTAAACCAAAACTAATCCTAAACCTAAAAAGTAATCTAAATTAAAAAACCTAAACTAAAATAAATAAATTAAATTAAATAAAAAATTAAAAATAAACATAAATAAAAATAAAAAATAAAATAAACTAAATAAATAAAAGAAGAAATGTTGAATCTGAATTTGTTCTCTATTAAAAGAACCAAAAACTCTAAACCCTAAACTAAAACCTAAACCCTAAACCTAAAACTAAATCTTATATCCTAAACCCTAAACCCTAAACCCTAAACCCTAAACCCTAAAACCTAAACCCTAAACCCTAAATTCTAAAACCCAAAACTAAATCTTAAACCTCAAATCGTAAACCCTAAAATGAAACAAACCTAATCCTAAACTAATTAAAACCTAAAAATAAAATAAATAAATAAATCTAAACCAAAATAAAATTAAAAAATAAATTAAAATAAAAACATAAACAAAAACCTAAACCTAAACCAAAGCTAAAAAGAAAATAAATAAATAAAACTAAAATAAAATAAATTAATGAAAACCTAAACTAAACTTAAAAATAAAAAACCTAAATAAAATAAAAACTAAACCTAAAATAAAAATAAAACAAACCTAAAATAAAATAAAAATTAAATAAAAATTGAAACCTAAACAATAAACATAAAAATAAAACCTAAAAATAAATAAAAAAACCTTAAGCCCTAAACTAAAAAAAGACTAAACCTATAATATTAATAAAATAAACCCAAACCTAAACTAAAATAACCTAAAACTAAAATAAACAAAACCTTAAGTAAATAAAAATAAAATAAACTAAAAATAAACCTAAACCTAAACAAAAAAAAACCTTAAGTAAAAAATAAAACCAAAAATAAAAACCTAATATCAAAACCTAAAAAAATAAAATAAAAACCTAAACCTAAAAATAAAAAATAAAATTGAAACATAAAAATAAAATAAAAATAAAACTAATCTAAAATAATCAACCTAAACCTAAACCTAAATCTAAAAAATAAACTAAAATAAAAAATCTAAACTAAAATAAATAAACTACATTAAATAAAAATAAAAATAAACTTAAATCAGAATAAAAAATAAAATAAACTAAAATAAAAAAATAAACTAAATAAACCAAAACCTAATAGGTTACTTAACTTAAAAAATAAATAATAATAAGAATAATAATAAAAGCCATAACATTAAACCCTAAACCCTAAAACTAATCCTAAACCCTAAACTCTGAACCCTAAACCTACAACCCTAAACCCAAAGCCCTAAGCCTTAAACCTAAACCCTAAACCCTAAAACCTAAACCCTTAAACCCTAAACCCTAAAAACCTAAACTAAATAACACCTAATAATAAAATAACCAAAGAAACCTTAACCTTATTAAACTAAATAAAATAAAATTAAATTAAAACTAAAATTAAAACCTAAACCTAAACCTAAACATAAACCAAAAAATAAAATAAAATACAATAAATAAAAACTAAACTAAAATAAAATAAATAAAAATTTAAACTAAACTAAAAAAGAAAATAAACCAAAAGATAATAAAAATTAAATATAATAAAAACTAAATGTAAAATAAAATAAAATAAGATAAAATAAAATAAAATAAATAAACCTAAACCTAAAATAAACATAAAATAAAAAAAAATAAATAAAAAATAAAACCTTAACCCTAAACTAAAAGAAAACCTAAACTTAAAACAAACAAAAGATAAAATCTAAACCTAAACTAAAAAACTAAACAAAATAAAAATACCTAAACCTAAACCTAAAATAAATAAAACCTAAACCCTAAACTAAATAAAATTAAATAAACTAAAATAATCCTAAACCTAAACTAAAAAAAATATAACCTAAAATAATCCTAAAATAAAACCTAAAACCTAAACCTATAAAATAAAATAAAAACTTAAACTAAACATAAAATAAAAAATAAAACCTACAAAAATAAAATAAAATAAAAAGAAATAATAAAATAAACAAAACCTAAAAGAAACCTAAAAAAATAAACTAAAATAAATAAACTAAACTAAATAATAATAAAAAATAAACCTAAATAAAATAAAATAAAATAAACTAAAATTAATAAAAAAATAAACTAAATAAACCTAAACCTACTAGTTTACTTAATTTTTTTTTAAAAACCTTAAACCCTAAACTCTAAACTCTAAAGTTAACCTTAAATGCTAAAGCCTAAACCCTAAAAAACCTTAAACCCAAAAACCTAAACCCTAAGTTAACCTTAAACCTTAACAACCCTAAAAGCTAAAGCCTAAACACTAAACCTTAAACCCTAACCTAAAACCCTAAACCTTAAAACCCTAAACCTTAAACCCTAAACCCTAACCCAAAAAACTAAACCTAAACTAAAAATAAAACCTAAAATAAAATAAATAAAAAAAAACCTACACCTAAATAAATTAAGAAAATAAAATAAAATAAAAACCTTTACTAAAACCTAAACCTAAACTTAAAAAAATAAATAAATCAAACTAATAAAAATATACTAAAATTAAATAAATAATAACATAAAAATAACTAAAAGAGTAGAATAAACCTAAGAATAAAAAACTAAAATAGCATTAAAACTAAATCTAAAACAAAAATAAATTAAACTTAAAATAAACTTTAAATAAAATAAAATAAATACTAAATAAAAACCTAAACTTAAAAAATAAACCTAAAAATAAATAAATAATAAAACCTAAACCATAAATAAAAAAACCTAAACCTAAAATAAAAGTAAAATAAACAAAATAAAATAAACCTAAACCTAAAGTAAAATAAACTAAACTAAAATAAATAAAACCTAAACCTAAACCTAAAATAAATTAAACATAAGCCTAAACCTAAACTAAATAAAATAAAATAAACTAAAATTAAACCTAAACCTAAATTAAAAAATAAAACCTAAAAAAAACCTAAAACCTAAACCTAAAAAAATAAAATAAAATAAAAACCTAAACCTAAAAATATAAATTAAAATCTAAACCTAAAATAAAATAAAAATAAAACTCAACTAAAACATAAACCTAAACCTAAACCAGAAAAAAGATAAAAATAATAAAAAACCAAACTAATATAAATAAACCTAAAATAAATAAAATAAACTAAATAAAATTAAAATAAATATAAATATAAATAAAAATAAAGTAAACAAAAATAAATAAAATAAACTAAATAAACAAAACATACTAGTTTACTTAATTTAAAAATAAACCTAAACTAACACAACTAAACCTAGAACAACCCTGCTAAAATTTAAAATTAAATAAAAAAAAAAATCTAAACCCTACCCTAAAAACCCTAGGCCACCTAAACCACCCTAAATCCTAAACCCTACCATAGAACAGCCACAAACCAAAATCTTAAACCCCAAATCTTAAATCTTACCCACCCAAAACTTTGGTCATCCCAGACCCTAAACTTACAACCCTAAATCCAAAATCCTACCACAGGACCTGACCAAAACCAAAACCCACACTAAATCCTAAACTCCATAAACCTGAGGGTTGGACACTAAACTCAAACACCACAGGCCTCAAACTCTCACCCACCACTACCCAAACTAAACCTAAACCTCTCCCCTACCACAAGCAGGCACTAAACCCAAACCCCAACCTAACCTAAACCTGACCTAAACCTAACCTAAGCCAAAACCTAAAATGCTAATTTAAAATAAAATAAAACTCAATAAATAAACATAAGCTAAAACACAAAATAAACAAAATAAAATCTAAACTAAAATAAGTAAACCTAAAATAAATAAACTAAAATAAATAAGATGAAAATAAAATAAAGTAAATGCTAAATAAAAATGACCAGTTGATTACTTGATTTGTTTTAAAGACCCTAAACCCTAAATTCTAAATCCTAGCCAGGCCTCAACCCAACCTAAAACTAGGCCATAAACCACAAAACAACCCACTATAAACTCCTCACACTACTCTAAACCCTACAACCTAAAACTTGCCTGAGCCTAAACTGACCATGGCCCACTACCCACTAAATCACAGCTAACCCTGAGCCCCAGTCAGGCCCTAAATCCTAAATCTTTAACTGGGCTAAACCCTAAACCACCAGGCCTAAATCTTGAGCCCAGGGTTTAAACTGACCATGGGCTGACCCTGGGCCCTGGGCCCAAACCCTGACACCAGGCACTGGGCCTAAACTAAACCATAAACCCTAAACTAAACCCTGACCTTAACTTAAACCAACAAAATAAGATATTTAAAAAATAAGGCTCAACTAAAAGATAAACTTAAACATAAACCTGACCTAAAAAATAAACTAAAAATAAAATAAAATAGATAAACTAAACTAAAATAAAAAAATGAAATAAACCTAAATAATAAAAAATAAAATAAACTAAATAAATAAAATATAAACTAATTAAACTAAATAAATCTAAACTTATCTTGGGTTACTTAATTTTTTATATAAAAAAACCCTAAACCCTAAAACCTATCCTAATCCTAATCCTCTAAAATAAACCCTAAAACCATAAACCAGACCATAAACCTAAATTAACTACACTAAACCTATCCTAAATAAACCCCATAAAAAACCCCAAACCCAAAATCCTAAATAATAAGCCCTAAACCCTAAAATCTAAACACTAAACCCCAAACCTAAAATCCTACACCCTAAATCATAAACCCTAAGCCCTAAACACTAAACCCTAATAACCCTAAACCCTAAAGCCTAAACACTAAACCCTAACCTTAAACCATAAAACCTAAACCCTAAACCTTTTAATAAGGGGTTTATTCACATCTGCATCATTATTATGATTGGGCTCATTTTTTGGACTTTACTTCAGCTCGGCTGAAAGATTCTGATATATATCATATGTTTGGGATGTTGTTACTTATAGGCTCATCGACTTGCTTAGCAGGATTTTAGTAGGCTTCCTCTTCTGCTATTTTCTTGTGGATGGTTTTTATGCTGGCCTATTTCATATGTATAAGTATCCTCATGTCAGGGTGACTATATTGATGACACTTTTCATGCATGGGTCCCCTTATCTTTCTTCCCTTTGCAATTTCCTCACTATATTATATATAGTTTTGTTTAGGTTTGCAGGTAATAAAGCCCATAAGACTTTCAACATCTAGCTGCTATCTTCACACAGGTTTGTTGGCTATGATGGTTGTGATGATTTCACTCCCTTTTGGTTTGGTAGTAGCTCTTGTGATGTAACCCTAAAGTTTGGATGCATATTTGCATCACCAACATGGTGTGGTGAGCTTGAGCCTCCTCAATCACAATTCTTTACTATCATTCTCGATTATGCTATTTAAGTTATATTATATTATTCTACGTTACTTTATATAATTTCTTTCCATTTACATTTCTGCAGGTGCTTCTCTCTTGTCCTCTTGCAGGTTTGCTCCATAGTGTCATGCATTCTCATGTCCTGTAGAGCATTGGCCCTAATCTTCCTTTGGCTTTTATGTTAATCTTTTGTATCCTTTGATTGCTTTAATGTCTTCTTTTTCTTTTGGCTGGACTTAGATAGGGGATCTACTCCTTAGGCTGATTGTAGCTCTTTGAGCAGTAGTTCTGGAGTTTATCCCCATTAAGGACCTTGTAACCCTTTTTTGTGGCAATAAAATACCCCCTACATGGGGTTTCTCTAAAAAAAAAAAAAACTAAACCCTAAACCTTAAACCCTAGACCCTAAAAACATAAAAACTTAAACCAAAAAAATAAAATAAAAATAAAACTCAACTAAAAATTAAACCTAAACCTAAACCTAAACCTAAACCTAAAAAATAACTTAAAATAAAAAACTTAAACTAAAATAAGTAAACCAAAAATAAATAAACTAAATTAAATAAAATAAAAATATACTTAAACAAATAAAAATAAACTAAAATAAATAAAAAAACTAAATAAACATAAACTTATCGATTTACTTTTTTAAAAAAAACCTAAACCCTAAATCCTAAAAAACCTAAACTCAAATAAACTATAAACCTAAAATTAACTAAACCTAAACTCTAAACCCACACTAAACCTAAAAAACCTAAACCCCATAAAACCCCCAAAAAAAACTTAAACCCAAACCCCAAGCCCAACTCCCAAAATCCAAAACCTAAACTGACCCCAAAAAAAACCCTAAAACCTAAAACCTAAAAATAAAATAAAACTCATATAAAATAAACTTAACTTAAAATAAACTAAAAAATAAAAAAACTTAATTAAAATAAATTATAAATAAATAAATAAACTAATAAACTAAACCTGATTGCTTAATTTTTTTTAAGAAAAACCCTAAACCCTAACAACCCTAAACTACAATACTAAACCTCAAAACCTAGCCATAAACCCTAAACCCTAAAACTGATCCATCCTACTAAACCCTAACCTTAAAAGCATAAAGCCTAAAACCCTAAACCACTACAGACCATGAACTAAAAAACCAACCCTACCCTAAACCTTGAGCCAAACAACCACAAACCTAATCCCTAAACCCTAAAAACCTAAAAACCTAAACCTAAACTAAATAAAACCTAAAAATAAAAAAATGAAAAAAAATTAAACCTAAATAAAAAAAAACCTAAATTGAAACCTAAATCTAAACCTAAACTTAATAAATAAAAAGTAAACTAAATAAACATAAACCTACCAGTTTTCTTAATTTTAAAAAAATGAAAATTAAAAAAAATTAAAAATTAAAAAAAACCCTAACCCTAATTCCTAAACACTAAACCCTAAACTACGACCATAAACCTTAGACCCTATACCCTAAATCCTAAACCCTAAACCATAAGACACTAAATCATAAACCCTAAATGCTAATCCATAAATCCCAAAACCTACAACCCTAAACCTTAAACCCTAAACCCTAAACCATAATCCCAAAACCCTAAACCATAAACACTAAACTCTAAAAATATACAAACCTAAAATTAAACTAAATGAAACTTAAAAATCAAATAAAAAAACCTAAACTTAAATAAAAATAAAAATGTAAACTAAAACCTAAGCCTAAAACTAAACCTAAAAATAAAATAAATAAAAAAACCTAAACTTAAATAAAATAAAATAAAAATCTAAACTAAAACCTAAACTTAAACCTAAAATATAATAAAATATAAAAATAAAATAAACTAAAATAAAATAAAATAAAACATAGACTAAAAAATAAAATAACCCAAAGAATTAAAACCTAAATATATAATAAAACTAAACGTAAATAATAATAAATTAAACCTAAAATAAAATAAAATAAAACTAAATGAAACCTAATCCTAAAAATAAACCTAAAATAAATAAATACTAAACCCAAACCCTTAATTAAAAAAAAAAACAAAAAATAAAATAAACCTAAACTAAAATAAACTAAAGTAAAATAAATGAACCTAAACCTAAACCTAAAATAAACTAAACCTAAATTAAATAAAATAAAATAAACTAAAAATAAAAACCTAAACAAAAAAAATCAAACTTAAAATAAACCTAAAATAAAAACCTATAACCTAAACCTAAAACTAAATAAAAATAAAACCTAAACTTGAAAAATAAAATAAAAATAAAACTTAACTAAAAAATAAACCTAAACCTAAACCTAAAAAGTAAACTAAAATAAAATCTTAAATTAAAATAAATAAATTAAACTAAATAAAAAAACCTAAATAAAATAAAGTAAAAAATAAATAAAAAAATAAACTAAATATATTAAATAAATTGAACATATTGGTTTACTTAATTTTTATAAAAAAAAAACCTTATATCCTAAACCTAAACCATAAACCCTAAACCTAAACAAACCTACAACCAGAATCTAAATAAAAAAAAAATTAAAAATAAACAAAACCTCCTAACCTAAAACCTAAAGCTAACCCTAAACCCTAAACCCAAAACTCTAAACCTCCCTAAATCCTAAACCCTAAGCCTCAAATCCTAAACCCTAAAACTATCCCTAAACCCCAAACCCTAAACCTAAACCTACTAAACAAACCTGACCCTAATGCCAACCAAACCCTAAACCCACCTAAAACCACTAACCTAAAGAGCTATCAGCATAAACCTAAACCCTAAACCTTAAATAAAATATGTAAATATATAGAAAACCCTCCACTGTACCTAAACCCTAAAAGAACCCTAAACTTCCACCTCTAAACCTGACCCTAAACTTAAACCCAATGAAAAACCCTAAAACCCTGACCATAAACCCTAAATCCTAAACTAATGCATGACCCTAAACCCTAAACTCAAACTCCAACCCTAAACCCTAAACCATCCACAAACCTAAAACTAAATAAAACCTATTAAAATATTAAAACCTAAACCTAAATAAAATAATAAAATAAATAAATAAAACCTAAACTAAACCTAAACCTAAAATATAATATAATAAAAATAAAACTAAACTAAAATAATAGTAACAAAAACCTAAACTAAAGTAATGAAATAAAATAAACCTAAAAATAGAAAACCTAAATAAAATAAAACCCAAACGTAAAATAAAAATAAAATAAACATAAAATATAACGAAATAAAAACTAAATAAAAAACTAAAGTTAAAAAATAAGCCTAAAAAATAAAACCAATAAATAAATAAATAATAAAATGTAAACTCTAAACTAAAAAAACAACCTAAACCTAAAATAAACAAATTAAAATAAACCTAGACCTAAACTAAAATAAACAACACTAAAATAAATAAAACCTAAACTTAAACCGAAAATAAACTAAACCTAAACTCTAAAATAAATAAAATAAAATGAATTAAAAATAAACCTAAACATAAACTAAAAAAGAAAACCTAAAAGAATTACTTAAAACCCAAACCTAAAAAAATAAACTAAAAACCTAAACCTAAACCTAAAAATAAAAAATAAAACCTAAGCCTAAAAAATAAAATAAAAATAAAATTATACTTAAAAATAAACATAAACCAAAACCTAAACCTAAAAATAAACTACAATAAAAAACCAAAAGTAAAATAGATAAACCTAAAATAAATAACTAAACTAAATACAAATAAAAAATAAACCTAAATAAAAAATAAATTAAATTAAATAATAAATAAACTAAATAAACCCTAAACCCCAAACCCTAAATCCTAAACCTCAAACCCTAATCCCCATAACCACTGAGCTAACCCACTAACTACAACCCTGGCCCCAGTTTTTAAACCCCAAACCCTCCCAAACCTAGGCCTGGGCCACCCTAAACACCCTAAGCCTAATCATCCCTGAGCCACAAACCCTCCCTAAACTCTATCCGGGACTTGACTGAGCCCCAAAATATGAGCTCAAAGGACTACTCAACTCAAACTAGGCCACTGGCTGAACCTTAAACCACTGACCTGGGCCACTCCTAACCTGACACCTGGGCCCTGGGCCACAAACCCTAAACCTAAATCACCCACACAACCCTAAACTCCATTACAAACACTAAATAAACCTAAAAATAAATAAATAATAAACATTCTAAACTAAACCAATAAAATAAAACTAAAACTAAAATAACATAAACTAAAACTAAACTAAAATAAACTTAAAATAAAGCACTAAATAAAATAAAAACTAAGCATTAAAATAAAAATAAAATAAAATAAAACTAAATAAAAACATAAACCTAAAAATAAACCTAAAATAAACTTAAAATAAAACCTAAATCATAAACAAAAAAAAAAAAAATCTAAAGAAACTAAAATAAAAAATAAAATAAAATAAAATAAATAAACTTAAACTAAAATAAATAAAACTTAAACCTAAACCTAAACTAAATAAAATAAAATAAACTAAAATAAACCAAAACTTAAACTAAAATAAAACCTAAAATAAAATAAAATCTAAAACCTTAACCTAAAAAATAAAATATAAAAACCTAAACCTAAACCTTGAAATAAAAAATAAAACCTAAACCTAAAAAATAAAATAAAAATAGAACTCAACTAAAAGATAAACCTAAACCTAAACTAAAAAAATAAAATACTAAAATAAGAAACCTAAACTAAAAAAAAATAAACTAAACTAAATAAAATAGAAAAGAAACCTAATTAAAAATAAAAAATAAACTAAACTAAAATAAATAAAAATAAACTAAATATACTAAATAATCCTATACTTATAGGTTTACTTAATTAAAAATAAAATCCTTAAACACTAAATTATAAACCTTAAGCCCTAAACCCTAAACCCTGAACCTACAACCCTAAACCCAAAACCTACAACCATAAACCCAAAACCTACAACCCTAAACCCAAAACATAAACCCTAATCCCTAAAAAACCATAAACCCTATCTCTGAACCCTAAACCCTAAACCCTAAACCCTAACCCTAAACCCTAAACCCCAAACCCTAAACCTAAACAAAAAGCAAGTAAATCAATAAAAAAAACCTAAACCATAAAACCAAATAAACCTAAACCTAAACCTAAACCCTATGAATGGGCAGAACCTTGACAGCAGGAACATCACCGTCAACCAGGCTCAGTCTAGATCTAGCGATGGAGGTGAGGCGAAGGTGGTGGTTATTAGAGTGGTTGTGGGCGATCTAGAGGTGCTGGTGGATATGGAGGTGTGGTGGTTGGAGCAGTGGTGGTTATGGCAGGGGGAGGAGCAACAAAAGTTATAACGATGGTGGTGTCAGAGGGAGAGATCAGAAATATAATGGTTGATCCCACTACTCAAGAGGCCAGGGTGGTTCTAATGGAAATTGGAGAAATTGAAGAACGATCGATCTGATTTACTTCTTATGGAATTATGTCTTTACAGTAGAGATGATTCTAGTTATCTAGGGGTTTTTATTTGCTCTATGTGTGCTCATTTTTTATCTATGTCATCGCTTATGTCTTAGAAAACTTGGTGTGTTACTTAGTTCATGAAATCGAAAATAAGAAATGTTGAAACTGAATTTGTTCTCTATTAAAAAATAGCCAAAAATTCTAAATTCTAAACTAAAACCTAAACCCTAAACTAAAAAAAACAAAAGCTAAAATAAAAATAAAATAAACCTAAACATACACTGAAATAAAATAAACTAAAATAAATAAAACCTAAATAAAAACTTAAACTAAAGTAAACCTAAACTCAAACCTAAACCTAAACTAAATAAAATAAACTAAACTAAAACTAAACCTAAACCTAAACTAAAAATAAAACCTAAAAATAAACCAAAAATAAAAACCTAAAGCCTAAACCTAAAAAAATAAAATAAAAATCTTAACCTAAACCTAAAAATAAAAAATAAAACATAAACCTAAAAGTAAAATAAAAATATAACTAAACTTAAAAATAAACATAAACCTAAACCTAAACCTGAAAAAGAAACTAAAATAAAATACCTAAACAAAAATAAATAAACCTAAAATAAATAAACTAAACTAAATAAAAATAAAAAATAAGCATAAATAAAATAAAAAAAATAAAGTAAACTAAATAAACCTAAACCTACCAATTTTCTTAATTAAAAAAAACCCTAAACCCTAAACCCCAAAACTAACCCTAAGCCTACAAAATTAAACTTACAACCCTGAACCTAAAAAATAAAAAACCTTAAACCCTAAATCCTGAACACTAAACCCTAATCCTGAACCCTAAACCCTGAATCTTAAACCTTAAACCCTAAAATATAAACCCTGAACCCTAACCCTATACCATAAACCTTAAACCCCAAAGCCTAAACCTAAACCTAAAATAACTAAATAAATTGAAAAATATACCTGAACCCTAAGAATGGGAAGAACCTTGATGGCAGGAACGTCGCTGTCAACCAGGCTTAGTCTAGATCTAGTAGTGGAAATGAAAGAGGAGGTGGTGGTTATCATAGTGGTGGTGGGGGATTTGAAGGTGCTGGTGGATATGGAGGTGGTGGTCAGAGTAGTGGTGGTTATGTAGGTGGGAGGAGCGACTAGAGAGGATATGATGGTCGATCCTGCTACTAGAGAGGTCATGGTTGTTCTGATGGGAGCTAGAGAAAATGATGAATGGTCGATCTGATCTGATGCTTATAGAACTGTGTCTTTATAGTAGAGATGGTTCTAGTTGTCTAAGTTTTTGATTTGCTCTATGCGTGCTCATTTTTTATCTATGTCGTTGCTTGTGTCTTAGAAAATTTGGTGTGTTACTTGGTTGATGAAATCAAAAACAAGAAATGTTAAATCTAAATTTATTCTCTATTAAAAAACCCAAAAGCACTAAACCTTAAACTAAAACCTAAACCCTAAAACTAAAAAAATAAAAATAAAAAAAGCTCGAACCCTAAACCCTAAAACTAACCATATACCCAAAATCCTAAATCGTAAACCCTAATCCCTAAAACCATAAAACCCTAAACCCTAAAGCCTAAAACCCTAAACCCTAAACCCTCAACCCTCAACCCTCAACCCTTAACCCTAAACCCTAACCCTAAATGATAAAACCCTAAACCCTAAACACTAAAACCAACATCCCTAAACCATAAATCCTTAAACCAAAACCCTAAACCCTAATCCATAATCCTTAAACCCTAGAAAGCTAAAAACATAAACCAAAACTAAATAAAACCCAAAAATAAAATAAATAAATAAACCTAAATAAAATAAAAATCATCAAAATAAAAACCTAAACTAAAACCTAAACTTAAACATAAACTTATACCTAAAAATAAAATAAAATAAAAATTAAAAACTAAATTTAAATAAAATAAATAAAAATCTAAACTAAACTAAAAAATAAAATAAACCTAAAAATAAAAAATGTAAATAAAATAAAAACTAAATGAAAAAAACCTAAAATAAAATAAAATAAAAACTAACTAAAAGCCAAAACCTAAAAAATAAACATAACAATAAATAAAAAATAAAATTTAAAAATTGCACCAAAAAAATAAACCTAAAATAAGCAAAATAAAATAAACCTAAATTAAAATAAACTAAAATAAAATAAATAAAACCTAAACCTAATCCCTAAACAAAATAAAATAAACCTAAAGCTAAACTAAAAAATAAAACCTAAAAATAAACCAAAAATAAAAAACTAAAATTTAAACATAAAAAAACAAAATAAATCCTAAACCTAAACCTAATAATAAAAAATAAAGCCAAAACTAAAAAATAAAATAAAAATTAAAATAAAAATTAAAATAAACTAAAAATAAACATAAACCTAAACCTAAAATATAAATTTAAATCAAAAACTTAAACTAAAATAAATAAACCTAAAATAAATAAAATAAAGAAGATAAAATAAAATAAAAGCTAAATAAAAAAATAAACTAAAATGAATAAAAAAATAAACTAAAAAAACTAAAAAAACTTGGTTTACTTAATTTAAAAATAAACCTAACCTAAAACCTAAATCCTAAACCTAAAACTTGAATCCTAAACCTAAATCCTAAACATAAATCCTAAACCCTAAACCCTTCAAAAAAAACCCTAAAACCCTAAACCCTAAATTGTAAACCCTAAACCATAAACCCTAAAAACCCTAAACCATAAAGCCTAAACACTAAACCCTAAACCCTAAACCCTAAACCCTAACCCTAAACCTAAACCCTAAAACCCTAAAGCCTAAAACCCTAAACCTTAAACCTTAAAATCATAAACCCTAAAGCCTAAACCCTAAACCCTAAAAACCTAAAACCTGAACCTAAAAAATAAAGTAAAAATAAAACTCAACTAAAAGATAAACTTAAACATAAACCTAAACCTAAACTAAAATAAAACCTAAACTAAAATAAAAACATAAACTAAAATAAATAAACCTAAAATTAATAAATTAAATAGAATAAAAATATAAAATAAACTTAAATAAAAATAGAAAATAAAATAAAGTAAAATAAATAAAGGATAAACTAAGTAAACTAACTTAACCTAAACCTACAGATTAACTGGATTTAAAAAAAACCTTAAACCCTAAATACTAAACCTTAAACCTTAAAAGCTAAACACTAAAACTAACCCTAAACCCTAAAAAACCCTAAACCCTAAATCCTAAACCCTAAACCCTAAGCCAAAACCCTAAACCCTAAAAGTATAAACCTTAAACCTTAATCCCTAAACCCTAAACCCTAAACCCTAAGCCCTAAACCTAAAAATAAAAAATAAAACCAAAACCTAAAAAATAAAATAAAATTAAAACTAAACTAAAAAATAAACCTAAACGTAAACCTAAACCTAAACCTACAAAATAAACTAAAATAAATAAACCTAAAATAAAAAAATAAAAATAAAAATAAAAAATAAAATGAACTAAAATAAATAAAAAATAAACTAAATAAACTAAATAATCCTAAACCTACCAGTTTACTTAATTAAAATAAATTCATAAATAAACCTTAAACCCTAACCCTACAGCCATAAACCATAAATCCTAAAACTATAAACCCTAAACCCTAAACCCTAAAATCGTAAACCCTAAATCCTAAACCCTAAACCCTAAATCCTAAAATCTACAACCCTAAACCCTAAACCCTAAACCCTAGAAACCTAAAAAACCTAAACTAAATAAAATCTATAAATAAAATAAATAAATAAACCTAAACCTAAATGAAAAAACTAAAATCTAAACCTAAACCTAAACCTAAACCTACTCCTAAACCTAAAAATAAAATAAAATAAAAAATCAAAGCTAAACTAACATAAAATAAATAAAAACCTAAAAATTAGAAAAAAAATAAACCTAAAAAACCTAAATAAAATAAAAACTAAATGTTAAATTAAAATAAAAACTAAATAAAAACCTAAACCTAAAAATAAAACCTAAAAGTAAATAAAAAATAAAACACAAACCCTGAACTAAAAATAAAAAAAAACCTAAAGTAAAAAAAATAAATAAATAAAATAAACCTAAACCTAAACTAAAATTAACTAATCTAAAATAAATAAAACATAAACCTATACCTAAAATAAATGAAACCTAAACCCTAAACTAAATAAAATATAAAAAACTTAAAATAAACCAAAACAAAACTAAAAAATAAAACCTAAAATAAACCTAAAATAAAACCTAAAACCTAAACCTAAAAAAAATAAAATAAAAACTAAACTTAATCCTAAATATAAAAAATAAAACCTAAACCTAAAAAATAAAATAAAAAATAAAACTAAACTAAAATTAAACCTAAAAAATAAAATAAAATAAAAAGCCTAAACTAAAATAAATAAACCTAAAAAAACCAAACTAAATACAAATAAAAAATAAACCTGATTAAAAGTAAAAAATAAACTAAAATAAAAAAATAAACTAAATAAACTAAATAAATCTAAACCTATCAGTTTAATTAAATATTTAAAAAAAAAAAAAATCCCTAAACCCTAAACCTTAAATCTTAAACCCTAAACCCTAAAGTAAAACCCTTAAACTAACCCTAAACCCTAAATCTACAACCTTAAACCTACAACCCTAAACCCCAATCCTTAAAAAACTCTAAACACTAAATAACCCCCTTAAAACCTAAAACCTAAACTACCCTAAACCTAAACCCTAAATCTTCTTCACTCTCACCTTAACCTAACCCTGATCCCTTAAACTCCCACTAAACCCAACTAAACCCTAAACCTAAAACCCCCCCCACCTAAACTCTAAAACAAACCATAAAAAACTCTAAACCCTAAACTCTAAAATCCCTAAACCCTAAAGCCTAAAAGCTAAATCTTAAACTCTAAATCCTAACCCTAAACCCTAAACCCTAAAACCTTAGACCCTAAAGCCATAAATGCTAAACCATAAACCTTAAAAACCTATATACCAAAACCTAAACTAAATTAAACCTTATAATATTATAATTAAAAAACTTAAACCTAAATAAAATAAAAAAATAAAATAAAAACCTAAACTAAAACCTAAATAAAACCTAAAATAAAATAAAATAAAAATTAAAAATAAATTTAAATAAATTAAAGAAAAACCTAAGCTAAACTCAAAAATAAAATAATTCTAAGAATAAAAAATGTTAATAAAATAAAAACTAAACATAAAATAAAATAAAACAAAATAAAAACTAAATAAAATCCTAAACCTAAAAAATAAAACTAAAAATAAATAAAATATAAAACCTAAACCAAAAATAAAAAAAAACTAAACCTAAAATAAAAATAAAATAAACAAAATAAAATATACCTAAACCTAAACTAAAATAAATAAAACCTAAACCTAAACCTAAAATAAACTAAACCTAAACTTAAACCTTAACTAAATAAAATAAAAAACTAAAAATTAATCTAAACCTAAACTAAAAATTAAAACTTGTACATAATCCTGAAATAAAAACCTAAAACTTAAACCTAAAAAAATAAAATAAAAACCTAAACCTAAACCTAAAAATAAAAAATAAAACCTAAACCTAAAAAAATAAAATAATAATAAAACTCAATTAAAAAATAAACCTAAACCTAATCCAAAACCTAAAAATAAAATAGAAATAAGAACCTAAACTAAAATAAATAAACCTAAAATAAATAAAATAAACTAAATAAAAATACAAAATAAACTTAAATAACAATAAAAAATACAATAAACTAAAATAAATAAAAATTAAACCTAAACCTACCGGTTTACTTAATTTAAAAAAAGAAGCCCTAAACCCTAAATCCTAAACCCTAAACCCTAAACCTTAAACCATGAACCTAAAGTCTTACCCTAAACCCAAAACCCTAAACCTACAACCCCAAACCCTATGTCTACAACCCTAAACACTATACCCTAAACCCTAAACCCTAAACCCTAAAAAACCATAAACCATAATTCCTAAACCCTAAACCCTTAAAGCATAAACCCTAAAACCTTAAACCCTAAACCTTGAACCCTAAACACTAAATCCTAAACCTTAAGCCATAAACCTGAACCTAATGAAACTAAATAAATTAAAAAATAAACCTAAACCCTAAAACTGATTAAACCTAAACTGTAAGAATGGACAAAACTTTGAGAATAGCAACATCACCTTCAACCAGGCTTACTTTACATCTGGAGGTGGAGGCGAAGTCGGAGGCGACAGTTATCATAGTGGTGGGGGGGAATCTGGAGGTGTTGGTGGATATGGAGGTGGTGGTCTGAGCAGTGGTGGTAATGGAGGCAGGAGGAGCGATGGAGGTTATAGTCGTGGTTGTGGTGAAGAAAGAGATTGGGGATATGATGATGGATCCCGCTACTTGAGAGGTCAGGGTGGTTCTGATCAGAATTACAGAAACTAAGGAATGGTCGATCCGATCTACTGCTTATGGAATTGTCTCTTTATAGTAGAGATGATTCAAGTTATCTTGGTCTTTTGATTTGCTCTATGCGTGCTCATTTTTTATCTATGTCATCACTTATTTCTTAGAAAACTTGCTGTGTTACTTGGTTGTTGAAATCGAAAAGAAAAAATGTTGAATTTGAATTTATTCTCTGTTTAAAAATGAAAATCCTAAACCTAAACTAAAACTTGAACCACAGACCTAAAACTTAAACCTAAACACTAAACCTTAAAGAAACATTAAACCACTAAACCCTAAACACTAAACTCTAAACACTAAAACCACAAACCCTAAACCTAAACCCTAAACACTAAAAACTAAACCATAAACCTAAACCCAAACCCTAAACCTCTAACAACTCTAAACTAAAGCTAAAACTAAACTAAACTAAATAAACCTAAAATAAAATAAATAAAAACCTAAACCAAATAAAATAAAATAAAATAAAATAAAACCTAATCTAAACTTAAACCTAAACTTAAACAAAATAAAATAAAAAGTAAAGCTAAAGTAAAATAAAATATATATAAAACTTAAACTAAACTAAAAAAATAAATACCTAAAATAAAATAAAACTAAACCTAAAATAAAATAAAATAATCCTAAAATAAAATAAAATAAAACTTAAACCTAAAATAAAATATAAAATAAATATAAAAAAATTAAACAAAAAAAATAAAAAAATAAAATAAAATAAAATAAAATAAATAAAACTAAACCTAAACCTAAAATAAACTAAATCAAACCTAAACTAAAACCCTAAATAAAATAAAGTAAACTAAAAATAAACCTAAACCTAAACTAAAATATAACCTAAAATAATCCTAAAAAAAAATAATAAAAATAAAAACATAAACTATACCTAAAATAAAATTAAACCTAATCCTAAAATAAAATAAAATAAGACTAAACAAAAAATAAACCTCTTAAAATAAACCTAGAAAACCTAACTTAAAATAAATAGACTATAAAATATAAAATAAACTAAAATAAATAAAATAAGCTAAACTAAATAAATTTATATTGGTTTTAATTTTCTTAAAAGAAACCTAAACCCTAAACTACTTATAAACCCTAAAACTGACTAAACCCTAAACCCTAACCTAAACCTATACTACCAAAAACTAAACCCTAAACTCTAAAAACCTCACTAAACTAAACCTAAACCCTAAATTTAACCATGAAAATCCTAAACCCTAAAGCTAAACCTAAACCACTAAACCACTACTAAACCCACCATAAACCAAACCCTAAATCAACCATAAACCCTAAACTACTATGTAAACTAAATAATACCAAAAAATAAAATAAATAATAAAATCTAAACCTAAATAAAATTAAATTAAATAAAAAAATTGAAACCTAAACTAACCTAAAACCTAAACCTAAAAATAAAATAAAATAAAAAATAAAAACTAAACTAAAATAAAATAAAGAAAAACTTAAACTAAACTCAAAATAAAATAAAATAAATATAAACCTTAATAAAATAAAACTAAATGTAAAATAAAAATAAAATAAACCTAAAAGAAATATAAACTAAATAAAACCTAAACCTTAAGAAAAACCTAAAATTAAACCTGGAATAAATAAAATTAAAACCAAAACCCTAAACTAAAAAAAAGAACCTAAACCTAAAATAAAAAAAATAAACAAAATAAAATAAACCTAAACCTAAACTAAAATAAATGAAACCTAAACTTAAATCTAATTGAAACAAAACCTAAACCTAAACCTTAACTAAATAAAATAAAATAAACTAATAATAAACCTAAACCTAAACTAAAAAATAAAACCTAAAACTTAACCTAAAAAAATAAAATAAAAACCTAAACCAAAACCTAAAATATAAAATAAAACCTAAACCTAAAAAATAAAAAAAATAAAACTCAACTAAAAAATCAATGTAAACCTAAAAAACAAACTAAAATAAAAAACTTAAACTAAAATAAATAAACTTTACTAAATAAAAAAATAAAACCTAAATAAATAAAATAAAATAAACTCAGGTAAATAAAAAATAAACTAAGTAAACCTAAACTTACTAGTTTACTTCATTTTAAAAAAAATACCCTAAACCCTGAATCCTAAACCCTAAACCCTGAACCCTAAAATAAACCCTAAACTAACAACGCTAAACCTACAACCCTAAATCATAAAACCATAACCCCTAAACCATAAACCCTAAACCCTAAACCCTAAAACCCTAAACCTTAAAATAAACAACCCTAAACCCTAAACCCCATACCCTAAACCCTAAACCCTAATCTACCCTAAACTCTAAACACTAAACTAACACTAAACCCTAAACCCTATGAATGGGCAGAACTTTGAGGCAAGAACATCACCATCAACAAGGCTCAGTCTAGATCTGATAGTGGAAGCAAAGGCGGAGGACACGATTATCACAGTGGTGGTGGGGGATCAGGAGGTGTTGGTGGATATAGAGTTGGTGGTCAGAGCAGTGGTGGTTTTGGAGGCAGAAGGAGTGACATAGGTTACAGCTACGGTGGTGGTGGAGGGAGAGATCGGGGACTTGATGGCAGATCTAAGAACTTGAGAGGTAGGGGTTATTCTAATGGGAACTAGAAAAACTAATGAATGGCCGATCTGATTTGCTGTTTATGGAACTGTGCCTTTATAGTAGAGACAGTTGTACTTATCTGGGTTTTTGATTTGCTCTATGAGTGCTCATTTTTTATCTATGTCATGGTTTATGTCTTAGAAAACTTGAGGTGTTACTTGGTTGATGAAATCAAAATGAAGGAATATTGAATAAAAATTTTTTCTTTGTTAAAAAAATCTTAAACCCTAAACCCTAACACTAAACCTAAAACCAAAATCCAAAACCCAAAACCCTAAAAACCCAAAACCCAAAACCCAAAACCCAAAACCCTAAACCCTAAACCCTAAAACCCTAAAATCTAAACCTAAACCATAAACCCTAAAACCTACAACCCTAAACCCTAAACCTAAACCCCAACCCAAAACTTTAAACCCTAAACCCTAAACTAACCTTAAACCCTAAACCCTAAATGAACCCTAAACCCTAAACTAACCCTAAACCCTAAACTAACCTTAAACCCTAACCCTAAACCATAAACCCTAAACCTTGAATAAATATGTCATTAGGAGTAGATCTAAAGAATGACCTAATCCTACATAGTTATGGCAACTAAAGAAAATGTCTTCAAGAGACTTTCTCTTGATTATTAGAGATTTAAATACCCTAAATCATATTATAATACCATATATTATAGTATAATGTAGCATCATATATTGGACCATGTAGTGATGTGGTTTTGGACGATATAAGATGTTTTGAAATGTTTTAGTATATTATGGTATTGTGCCCTATAGTCTATATTAATATAAATCATAAAAATATTGATTTAATAAATCATATGATGAAATTTATTAAATTTAAATTGGGAAATAGGTTCTAGTACCAAAGGTGTGCTACACCACTTCTAGTTTAAGAAGTATGATTTTATGCTCTAAACAAATATTATATGTTGTAGCATAGTATAGCATCATATATCATAATATATTGTTCTGCACATTTTAAATTCTTTTAGTATTTTACAATCATGCAGTCAAGCCTACACTAGCATTATTTATAAAAATATTGATTTAGACTTTAAAATGGTGGAATTTGGCAAAATTCACAATAGGTTGAGCATGGCATCATAATATATTATTTCAATTTAAGATATGTAAGTGATACGACTAAAATATATAGCTTTTTATTGTTTAGACTAATTTTATGATTTTTTTATCTTATGCAATCCCTTGTGATATGATATGCAATATAATCTAATATAATATGTTATAGTATATTATAATATAGGTTGCAATAACAAAGTGTAGCATCATGCACTATAGCATATTATTGTGAATCACTACTTATTGTTTAGCATATTTTAGTTTTTTATAGTATGATGTAGTTAAGTTTGTACTGGTGTAATTCATAAAAATATGGATTAATAGGCTGCGATGAAGTGATTTGGCCAAATTTAAGGTAAGGTTTAGGGAACATTATTGGGGTGTGCTATGCTGTTCATTTAATCAAAAGAATGGAATTTGCATCCAAAATAATTGTTCATTTTTCAACCAAATTTTGTAAATGTTTTGTGTAAAAGGATTCATTTTAACGTGTAATGTAAGATAATATATTATATGAAAGCATATTAAAATATAATGTACATAACAATATAACTTCACATATATATGAATGTGGTGGTGTGTTACCAAATGTTATTGTGCATTTTAGTATGTTTTACTTTTATTATATACATTTGGTCAAAACTGACAAAAATGTTAATTTGAAGGTTTAGATGGAAGAATTTAGACAAATTCTCAGCACACACCAAAAAGAAACACCAAAATTATGCTATTTTGTACCATTTCTAATAGAAAAAATAACAATTTGACAACCAAAATGAACATTATTCATATTTTAAAAAATTTTGTTATTTGTTCCTTTTAAGTAATTATAATAAGGTGTAATGTTAGACAATATATTATATTATAGCAAATTATAATATAACATCATATATTATGAAATAATATAGTTTATTAATTCACATTATAATATGTTTAACATGATATTGTATAGTTACTTTGAGCTTGCAACATCACAAATCATAAAATGTTGATTACAATATTAAGATGATGTAATTTGAACAAATACATTATTAGGCTTTTGGTTGAAGTATTAAGGGTGTGCATAAGAGAAGAAATAAGATTTGATTAGAATTCCATGTCAAGGACATGGATGGAGATCCACTAGAGGATCCCACATGCATTGGACATGACATATGAGGGGTCTATGTCGAGGGCATAGAAGAAGAAAATCTAGTAGGGAAAAAGTTTGAATTTGATTTGATTATATGATTTATGGAAAGAAGATCCATTGGAGATAAGAATCAATAATCCACTAGGGATTAAGATCGAATCAACTTTAATTTGTTTTGTTTTAATTGATGTGGATGCATATCTACTAGAGATATGGCTTGAGTCTGCTGGGGATCGGGTATATGAACCTTCCATTAGGAATCGGGAGCTATTGAGGATTAGGATTTCAGTTTGATTTCATAGATTTGTTTGGGGATGTATTTGCTAGGAATAAAAGTTTGGTTGGATTTTTTTGATTTAGACTCTACTGAGGGAGTTTGTTTAATTTGGCTCCACTATGGAGGTTGGTTTTGAATTTAATTTCTTTTCTTGACTTGTTTACATATGATTTTAGGCTCCACTGGGGAGAAGGGTGTGATTTAACCCTATTAGGGAAAATTAAATTAGGTTTAATTTAACCTGAATTAATGTATGGACCCTATCGGTGTGTGATCAACCCACTGAGAAGGGGCTATATCAGCTTTGACCAACCTCAGATTTACAAATCCAAAGGGATAGTCTACTAGCTGTGGGGTAGAGCTAACCAACCTAAGGGGTTGCCTTTTGGTGTGCAATGGCTGTGCAAGGATGAAGGCGTAGCAAACTTACATCTTCTATAATAGGGAAAAATCACTAGTGTGGCCTATTGGTAGCACAATAAATGAAACTCGACTTAGGGGTGACTATTGAGTGAATGCCATTGGGGACTTATATCAACTTAAGAGTAGTCAAGCGATTCCTATAGGGAGTTTTGCTAACACTGCCCTAAAGATAGGATGCCTACTTGGGAAAAGGTACCGCTAAGGGTGTCTTCCTAATCCACAAGTAAATGTATATTTTGTATATATATTTATGTGGACCCTATTGTTGTGTGAGGGACTACACTAAGAAGGGGATATATCATCCTTGACCTATCTCAGATTTATTAGACCAAGGGAGAATCAACACATCCATAGGATGAATTCCCCAACCACAGGGGTGATTATTAGGAATGGGGAACTATCCAATCCAATAATAACCTGGGTAGTGACTAAATGGGATCGCAAAGGATGTGATCCAAATATAGTGCCCATAGGGGAAGTGCTGCTAGGGTCATTATCTTCAAACCTAGAAAAGAATGCTTATAGGTGTATGGTGGCCAACTCAAGTAGAAAGTGTAGCAAACTTACATCTAACATGAGTGGTGTATCCTAAGGTGCGAGAACCAACCAACCTAAGGTATATCCATCAACATAGTCAGAACCAACCAACCTAAGGTGCCCCATTAGTGTGCAATGATCAATCTAGAAAGAAAGCATTTAAGCTTACAACTTTCCTTGTGGAACTGATCATTGGGATAATCTGTCATTAGCGAGATAGATGATATCTGACCTAGAGTGACTACTAAGCAGGGAGCCCCGAGGAAGGACTAGACCCAGACTTGAACTAGTCAGGATAAAAGAAGCCACTAGGGGACTTACCCTAAACATCAAATATACTCAATAAGTTTACAAAAGCTAATCTAATAAGAAATCATACCAAACTCATATCCTCTTAAATGAAGCTAACATAAGGTAGCTTACCGGCCATGTAGTAATGCCTACCAAACTAACAAGGCACTCGTTGGGTTGTAGTGACCAAGTAAGGAAGAAAAGCATAGCAGACTTACATCCTCCAAAGCAAGAATACCACTTGGGTGACACACTAGCAGGGTAGCATGTCAGCCTGACTAAGGGAAACTACTGAATGTGTGTTGCTAAGGGTGTTATCTCAACTCAGAGTAGCCTGAGATAAAAGATTTATGTTTATTTTATATGTTTGTGTGTAGTTTGTGTTTGTGTTGTCAATGAAGGATAGAATGCTTTCTCTTACACCCCTAAACACATCATGGCGGCACAAATAATACTTTCAACATGGAAGAGATTGAATTCAAAATGGAATTTTCATTAATGATAAATAGTTTCAAACATGATTTATGTATTTCTTTAAGTAGAGCCCATTGATTGAAAGCATCAGGCACTCTCCCTTATGATTAATAAGCTGATAAGATCCTCTTTGGTGAGCCTTTTCTATGGCAAAAGGGCCTTCCCAAGTGGGTTCAAACTTGCCTCCCATCTTATGGCGTTCAACAATTAGTCTCCTTATAATTGAAATAAGCTCTCATACTTGAAAAGCTCTAGGACAGACTAACTTATTGTGAGCTTGATTCATTTAAGCTTTGTATAACTCAAGTTTTTAGCATGCCTGTAGGCATCTCTTCTCCAAACCTTTAACTCTTCTAGCTACAACTTGGCATTCTACTCTCTGTTGTGATCTTGCTACCCACATCTATCCTTAGTGATGGGAGTTAGACTTCTAATGGTAGAATGGCTTGATTATAAACTAAGGAGAAAGGAGTAGACTAAGTTGGACTATATATGCGGTAGGCCCACAAGGCTTCAACTAACTTCTTCTATCACTTGTTGTTGAGTGTCAATATCTAGATGAGAGTTTTGTTGAAGGTTTGTACTAAGCCATTTTCTAATAGGTAGTTGATGGTAGAATATCCCCAATATTTATCGTGTCCCTGGTAAAAGTTATTGATCTTGGTGCTCTTCAATGAAGTATAATTATTAGATATAATTCATCGAGGCACTCCGAACCTAGATATGATATAGTTCTTAAATAACTGGAGCACATGCTGAGTTGTGATCTCTTTGAACAAAATCACTTTCACCAATTTGGAAAAGTAGTCAGTAGCAGCTAAGATGAACTAATGATCCTTGGAAGAAGGAGGATTAATCCACTATGTATGGTACCCAACACTCAAATATCCATGAATGTAGGATGTAGAATGTTGGGTGGTTGGTGTAGGACCACACCGTATATTTGACATTGGTGGAATCGCCTAGCTATATCAATGCAATCTTTGATCATCAATGACTAGTAATATCTAGTCTCTTGATCTTGGCTTTCAACTTTAGACTGGAATGGTTGGCTCCACATAATCCTGAGTGTACCTCTATCATGATCTTATGGGCTTCATCCTTGTTAAACAACATAACCACATATGATCAAAAGACTATCGATATAAGACACCATCCACAAGAGCATAGGAAAGTGCTCTTTTTTAATCTGATGGCCTTGGGACATCTCTTGAGGTAGTTTTCCTTTATTTAGGTAAGCCATGAATGGTTGCCTCCAATCTAACTCCTTCTTCTTGGCAACCTCCCTTCAAGAGAGTACTTTTGATGAGTTCAATATCAATAAGGGATAAGACTTATCTATTTTAGATTTTTATTGATATGGACTCGTCCTTCTGACATGCCAACTCCTTGGCAAGCTTGGCTAAAGCATACACTATAGTGTTCTCTCCTCGAGGAATCTTATAAATGGCAACCTCTAGGATTTGGGCCAACAACTCCATGGTGTACTTATGGTAGTGATGAAGCTTGGGCTTTATAATCTTTTAGAACTTAGTGATTTGGTTGATAACTACCAGAGAATCCCTGAAGATGTTGATGTTCTAGATGCTTAGAGTAATGGCTAACTCTAGACTGACAATCAGAGCCTCATATTTAGCTTTTTTGTTGGTACAAAGATTGGACAGATGATATGAGAATCTCATCACATCATGGACCAGGGTTAAGAGAAATATTCCTACCCCTGCCTTTCCTGAAATAGTAGATTGTGATTCTTCTCCTCTTTGAGAGGAAGCCACACCATCAAAGTACATCTCCTAGTGGTGAATGCTAGTATCCCCTAAGTTCATAATTTTTTCATCGAGGATATCATCACTAAGTAGAGAGTCGACAGAAAGTGGGTGTGGTACTAAAAAATCCTCTAGTACTTGTCCTTTTACCACACAAAGAGGTACAAAGGTAATGTCAAACTGTGAGAGGATCATGGACCATCATGTCAACCATCCAGTTAGTGTCAGCCATTTCATGAGATACTATAGTGGATTGATCCTAAAGATTAAGTTCACCTTATGAGGAAGCATGTAGTGTTGTAGCTTTTGGGATGCAAAGATTAAAGCTAGGCAATGCTTCTCAATGGGTGGATAATTAGCCTCAGCAGGGATTAGACAACGACAGAGGTAGTAGAGTGCATTTTCCTTTCCTTCTTCATTGGCTTGGGCCAATAAAGCACCAAGGGAGTCATCTAATCCAGTAGTGTAAAGTGTAAGAAGCTTGCCTAGGATAGGGGATGCTAGAACTGACGACATCATCAGGTAATGCTTAATGTCTTCAAAGGCATGTTCACACTTGTCATCCCACTTAAACTTGCATCTTTTTTGATAAATACTAGGAATGGCTGACATCTTCCCCATAGGTTGGATATAAAGCATCTTAGATATGCCAAACACTCTTGGAATGATCTGAGTTGAGTTAAACTTTTAGGGGAGGCATTTATAATATCATCTTGATCTTCTTTAGATCGATTTTGATTCCCTGGTGTTGGACAACAAACCCAAGGAATTTCCCTGAAGCTACTCTAAATGCATAATTTAGGGGATTCATTTTAAGGTTAAATTGTCTTAACTATTCAAAAACTACTCTCAAGTTAAAGAGAGGGTCTTCCTTTTCTCTACTTTTTACCACGACATCATTGACATAGCACTCAACTTGATGATGAATGAGTTTGTTGAAGATTTGAGTCATAGCTTGCTGGTATATAGCAACAGCCTTTTTAAGGCTGAAAGGCATGACCTTATAGCAATAGATTCTGATCAGGGTTCTAAAAGCTGCATTTTTTTATTTTTAGGGGCCATCTTTATTTGGTTATATCCGGATGAGCCATCCATGAAAGAGAAGACTACATGAGATGAGGCAATGTCCACCATCAGCTCCGGGATTGGTAGTGGAATTTATCTTTTGGACACACCTTATTTAAATCCCTAAATCAACGCATATGTGAAGATGACAATTCTTTTTCTTAACTAGGATGACACTAGCTAACCAGGTAGGGTATTTTTCTTCCCGGATGAAGCTAGCATCGATCAATTTCTTGACTTCATAAATGATCCGTTGTTCTATGTTTCATCACACGTGTCTAGGAGCTAGCTTGATAGGGATAGCAGTATGCTCTATTACTAGTTTATGGACCTCTACTTTAGGAGCCAATCCAGGCATCTCTTCATAACTCCACGTAACGTAGTCCTTAAAATCAGTTAATAGTCATAACTAAGTCATTGATTTCAATTTCATTCAACAAAGAACTGATGTATGTCGGGGGTGGATCTAATTTAGTTACTAAGTTGATTTCCTTGCACTCATCGATGGTTGACTTGATATCTTCTTTGGACTCTGGCAGTGAATCTTTGACTTCATGATCATTTATATAATTTGAAATTTCTAAGAATAGCTCCTCATTTGATTTAATGTAATTTGAAATGAACCAATCAGATTCCAAATGATTGGTGATGACTAAGTAGTAATCATCATTATCAACTAGATCCATTGTACTGAATCTTAGTCACGATCTTGATTAAAAGCTTTTGCATTTATCCTTCCATATCCTTTCGAAGTAGTCTGACCTATGCTTTGACCAAGTATGTAAGATTAACCATTTCTTTCCTAAATTATAAACACAAGGTATGTACCAATCAAAAAGTACTTTTATTAAATATTTATATGAATCATCCTCAAGTTCTACATGAATTTCTTGACTTGAGGATGATGCTCCCAGAAAGAATCTCTTAGTCTTCATAGTTGTGGATGACTTAGGGGCTTTCTTAATTACCAAACCCTTAGCTTTTTGAGAGGAAAGTGGGGTTAGAGCTAAGGTTCCCAATTGATGCCTAATTGTTTCACATATAGACTTGGATACACTTATGCTTTGCTTTGGAGACTGGTCTTAATCACTATCTAGATCAAGTGTCACCTCCAAGGGAATCTACTGTTGAGAAGAACTAGCTGGTGTGCTAACCATATAAGACTTATCCTATGAACTAGATTTTAAGTCTATATGGATAGTAGGTTTACTCCTGGTAGCTAAGACATATCTTCTATTGGGTGACCAATAAGGAGGCTTTCTACCCCTAGGACTTCCTTTGAACTGGCTTCTTCCTATGTTGGTGGAGGTCAGGTTACCGATCTGTTCGAATGGAGTAACAAACTGTAGGTGGAATCTAATGTCTGGCTCCATTTCCTCCTCCAAGTCTATTTCTGCTCCCTTTTATTTTCATTTTCATTTTCTCTTTTCTTTTCTTTTTTCCTTTTTCTCTTTCTTTTTCATTTTAATTTTTTTTTATTTTATTTTTAAACTTTGGCCAAGTTCAAGAGAATATACTTGTTGATTTTGAGGGAGGTAGTAGGCCACATCCTCATATATGTTGACCTCTTTAACTGTAAATGGCTTGACATCTCCTTTGACATAGTAGACGATCCAACCTCTCACAAACATGATACACTGATGAAAAGAGGATGGAACTATGTTTTTCTCATGTATCCATGGTCTCCCAAGCAAAGCTTGAAAGATGTATCAGTCTATAATGTGAAACTTGGCTTGGTCTTCCAATCATCTCTCTCAAGGGCAACACTATGGAGCCTAAGGCTGTTGACCTCACGAGTGTGTGGATTCAATCTTCCCATCTTAGACTTAGGAGTCTTCTAGACACTAAGACTTCCCTAGTCATAAGACACTTTCTTAGGTAAACACTTAACTAAGCCTAAGACTTAGAAGGGTTAACCATAGGACTATGTTATGCCTTAGAGATTAGGATAATCCACTTACCCTACAACCCAAATCCAATCCATGTTCATCTTCTCAAACTAAACCTCAAGTTCAATTTAGGCATCAAATAAAAATCCAAATCTAAACCCAAATTCCAAAACTAAATGATTGAAGCCCATGACAAAATCCAAACTTGAAACCCTTCCTAAGCCATGTGACCTATCCTATGGACTTAGCCAAATCTTAATCCAAATCAATCAAAAATTAATTGATTTTCACATAATCAATTTATATCTTCAATCATCTTCTAAATATAAATCAAATCTACATTCAAATGATCAAAATAAATCAAATCAAATTAAATCAAAACCCTTCCTAAGCCGTATGACCTATCCCATGGACTTAGCCAAATCTTAATCCAAATCAAGTCAAACTCAATTGATTTTCTCATAAATCAATCATATTTTCAATCATCTTCACAAATTTAAATGAAATATACCTTTAAATCGAACTAAATCAAAAATACAAACCTAAGCCACATGACCCAACTCCATGGTCCTAGCCAAATTCCTTCATTCCAAATCCAATTGATTTTTTCATGAATCAATCATACCTTCAATCATATTCACAATATAAATGAAATCTACAATCATCAAGCCAAACCAAAAACAAGTCAAACCCAACTAAATAGTTTTGACTTGAAATGTTCAAATGAACCAAAACCCATTTGAACCCAAGCCGAATTTATATATCAATCCCAAATCCATATATAAACTCAACTAAATCAAACTCAACCCAAAATCAAGCCAACAAAACCCAATTGGCACACTTGACCCAAAGTGAACAATTTGACCTAATTGAGCCAAGTTATAATGCTACCCAAATTGGATAGAACCAAGCCCGTCAAAACCTCCCGTCATGAAGTTAATCACCCTAAGTTGATCAATTGTCATAAATTGGGTCAAACCAAGTCAACTTGGTTATTTGAAATCAACCCTTAACCCATATGAACCCAAACTAGCCAAATTCAACCTATGCCAAATAATGATTCATCATACCAAATCAAAATCAATATTTGAATGACAACCTTTCATTAAGTCAAACCAAACCCAATTGGCTCTTGACTCTTGACTAGGACCAAATTAGGTCAAATCAAAATATAAATCAAATTCGTTACAACCAATGGCTCAAGTTCAGTCCAAATTGATTGATTAACTTGCCCAACGCTATGATTGGACCAAATTAAACCCAATTGACCTACATAGCCCAAATTGAACTAAAGGTTCAAGTTGGCCAAAATCAAAACCAAATCTAAATTAATTAAAACTAAAGCCTACAATCAACTTAGTCAACTAAACTAAACCACACCCACCGGCTTTGGCCAATTTGGTCAAATTGGTCAACAACTCTTTGACCCAAATTAATTCAAATGATACAAAATCAAATCTAAGCCAAACTAAACCAAACCAATTGAACCAAAACATCCCAAATTATCATATGAAAGTTGACCCAACCCTTGGTTTGATTTGACCAATTGGTAAACTTGACTAACCTAACCCAATTTGACCTAAATGAGTCAAATTGAGCCAAACCTAACAAAATCAACTTGAATTGACTTGAAATTTGGGCCACTTTTAGCTCATTTCAAATCTATCCAAATCAAATCCAATGCCAAATAATCATTTTACCCTTGGGTCAAGGTCATCACACGAGACAGATCACCCCATGTAAGTGTTCATTTTCATTCCTTGACCACTTAGTACTCTCCCAATGGTCCACCTAAGCACCTAGGACACTGCCCAACCTGATCCAAGGGGTGGTTGGGTCAGCCATAATCGATGGGAGGTGAAATCACCTCACCCTCTCCATTGGAGCATTTAAAATCCATAGGAAACCCATGAATCCTCCTTGGTAGCCAGCTCCACCCCTTCAACCAACCAAGCCAAGCCAACTCACCTCATCCCTACCACCCACGACTCCTTGAGATGGCTGAACGACCACTAGATGCCAAACCTAATCCCACTGTCTGATCAAGTTGAAGGGTGGTATACACCCCCTCATTTCAACTCAAACATACACATAAATCATTCCTCAGAGTCCTAGCTACCCAAGGCAAGCGCTAGAGCCATTCCCTAAGCTCCTAAGCTCACTCCTCGATTAGAAAATGCCATTCCCAACTGTCTTAAAATAAGACACTCCCATTTATGACCTAACTTCCCCATTTCTCCAGAAATCTCAAATTAATTTTGTACGCACCTTCTTTAGGCCTCATCGAGCAAGAATGAATCATCTCCTAAGCTTCTCGAGCATCGAAGGTGGGACTTCGATCAAAGCCAAGCTCTAAATCATTTGTTCATGGCCTTCCTAGCAAACATTAAAGAATTGATCCAATTGCTACTCAACAGAGTTTTGTCTCCACTAGATGAAGCTTCCTCAATCATTTGAGCCACCAATTTTGAGCTCTGATGAGGTATGCTTCCAAAACTGATCCTTAAGCAAAAATGGGTTGGAGCTTTTTGAAGAAAATAAGCATCTCGTCTGATCTTGACTATTGGATCCCCTGTGATCGATGTGAAGGTGTGGGATCCTTTGGAGTTGATCGAGCTTCGGGTAGCTTCGAATCAAGTGAGCAATAAAAGCATTTTCCTCACTTGTGTGATGTTAGATCACGAACCATTCATTCCATGTCGAATGATGGGGATTAGATCACTAGATCGATCGATTTAATATTATTAATGTGGGATTAATCATAGCCATCGATCTTAGATCGATGGCGGATGAAATCGCATCCATGCATCATGGGTGCTAAGTAGGATAAGTTTTAAAGTAGCCAATCCGTGACATGTAGAAAGCATGTTTGTGTCATATGTGGCCAAGATTAGACTTTAATGAGATTTAATTAATTATTTTTAATGACTAAAAATTCTAAAAATAACAAAACATCATAGAGAAATAAAAAAATGAAAATAAATAAATACTCATTTTAAAAGTATTTCAGAGGAGAATTAATTAAAAATGATCTTAATAAATTTTGAACAATAGTTAAGGTTTAATTATAAAATTAATGAGCATATTTACATTTTAATTACTTGTGCAATTAATTCCAAATTTTATTGGTTAATTTAATGGGCTGACCTATGATTTTCTTGGGATTTATTGCTCACTTAATTGACTAATTAAACCTTAACTACTCCTTTAAGTTAATTAATGATTAATTAAACTCATGAACAGTAACAAATTGGTTAATTAAGTTTATTAATCATTGTTCAACAATAAGTGTACTAAGGAAAAGGGTTAGAACCCCTTTCCCTAAGTGCATTTCACCCTTTTTATAATGAAATTAATTAAGATTTAACTAATTAATTAAATCACTTAATCAAATTGAAATCATAATCACATCGACCTTAATTAATTAAATCATGGGGTAGATCTTTGTGTTTAATAACCTAAAGGAGTTTAAGAAATTATGGTTAGTCTACATGTGTGGGAAAACTATAAGAGTAATTAATTAAGTCTAATCTAAACTATTAATCATGAAATTATTAGGTTTTTTTTATTTCCCAGAACATTAGAAGTTTATTTTTCATGCATATCATGTTGGCTCATAATTATTTAGTTAATTACTTTAAGGTGACATATCTAAGGGTAATTAATTCATCTAATTAAGTGTTCAACTTAATTAACCCATAAAATCAACTTAATTACATTTCCTTAAATTAAATATAATCACTAATATGGGAATGGGTTTAAAACAACAAGTGATGATTTCTCTTCTCCTCTTTATATCAGATCAAATACAAAACTTAATTAATAAAGAAGCTTTGGTTTGCTTTAAATAAACTTATTTGATTTGATTGTCCTTAAGAACTAGTTTGGTTGAATGAATCACAAGCTTATATTTGATTGTCCTCTTTTCAATCATGTTAAATTTGGCATGTCATTTGAATTCATGCATCCATCTTTTCAAAATCAAGTAAAATAAAATGGATTTCTTTTATGTAAGCTTGCATGTGTTAATTTAATTTTATATATTCATGGCTATTATCACTATTAAATCCAAATGTACTTTTCAAAAGCTTATAAATGAATAATAATATGTGTTCTGATGCTAGTTATAAATACATAAGAAATGCATGTGCTTATAGCTTAAGTGTATGAATGTTGGGTTCTCTTTCCTCTATTAAAGTGTTGATTTATATAAGATTGAATGGTAATAGGTATATTGTCTAGACATTTTGGGAATATGAGGCTTTAGCTATCCCCAAGGAGGTCATTTGATTACCTCAGTTCCTTGGTTTATTACTTGGTTGATGAAATCGAACATAAGAATTATTGAATCTAAATTTGTTCCCTATACAAAAAGACCCTAAACCCTAAACTAAAACTTGAACCTTAAACCTAAAACTTAAATCCACTAAACCCTAAAAACCTTAAACCTTAAACTAAACCCTAAACCTTAAAAAATAAAACCTAACCTAAACCCAAAACCTAACCCAAACCTAAACTTAAATCTAACCATAAACCCAAACCACAGAAACCTAAAACCTAAACCTAAACTAAATAAAACCTAAAATAAAATATAAATAAAACCTAAACCTAAAAGTAAAATATAAAATAAAATAACATAAAATAAAATAAATAAAACTAAACAAAAAATAAAATAAACCTAAATAAAATAAAAACTAAATGTAAAATAAAACTAAAGTAAACAAAAAATAAAATAAAATAAAAATTAAATAAAAACATAAACTTAAAAATAATTAAAACATAAAACCTATACCCTAAACTAAAAAAAACCTAAACCTAAAATGAACAAAATAAAAATAAATATAAACCAAAACTAAAATAAACTAAACTAAAATAATTAAAACCTAAACCTAAACTAAATAAAATAAAATAAACTAAAAATAAACCTAAACTAAAACAAAACCAAAATAAACTAAAATAAAACACAAAACCTAACATAAAAATAAAATAAAACCTAAACCTAATCCTAAGAATAAAAAATAAAACCTAAACTTAAAAAATAAAATAAAATTAAAACTAAACTAAAAAAATATACATCAACCTAAACATAAACTTAAAAAAATAAACTAAAATAAATAACTTAAATTAAAATAAATTAACCTAAAATAAATAAACAAAATCAAATAAAAATAAAAAATAAACCTAAATAAAAATGAGAAATAAATTAAACTAAAATAAATAAATAAATAAATAATCTAAATAAACAAGATAAACCAAAACATACCGGTTTACTTAATTTAAAAAAAAACTCTAAACCCTAAATCATATACCCTAAACTTTTTGGGTTTATGGTTTAGGGTTTAGGGTTTAGGGATTAGGGTTTAAGGTTTTAGGGTTTAGCATTTTAGGATTTAGGGTTTGGGATTTAGGTTTTAAGGTTTAGGGTTTTTAGGGATTAGGGTTTAGGGTTTAGGGTTAGCTTAAGTTTTAGGGTTTAGGCTTTATGGTTTTAGAGTTTAGGGTTTATTATTTTGGGTTTTTTAGTGTTTAAGGTTTAGGGATTAGGGTTTAGGGTTATGGGTTTTTTTATTTTTTATTTTGGTTATTTTTTTACTTTTTAAAATTAAGTAAACTGGTAGGTTTAAGTTTATTTAGTTTATTTATTATTTATTATAGTTTATTATATTATTATTTTGATTTAACTTTATTTTTATTTTTATTTAGTTTTGTTTATTTGTTTTTGTTTTTGTTTTTTGTTTTAGAATACTTTTTAGGTTTAGGTTTTCATTTTCAATTATTTTTAGTTTAGTTTTATTTATATTTTATTTTTTAGGTTTAGGTTTTATTTTTATTTTTAGGTTTAGGTTTAGGTTTTTATTTTATTTTCTTATGTTTAGGTTTTAGGTTTTTATTTTAGGTTTATTTTTAGATTTTATTTTTTTAATTTAGGTTTACATTTATTTTTTATTTATTTTATTTTATTTAGTTTAGGTTTAGGTTTAGGATTAGTTTATTTTAAGTTTAGGTTTAGGTTTTATCAATTTAAGTTTAGCTTATTTTAGTGTAAGTTTAAGATTATTTTATTTTTATTTTAGGTTTTCACTTTTCTTAGTTTAGGGTTTAAGTTTTAATTTTTATTTATTTTTAGGTTTTATTTTTAGGTTTATTATTTAAGTTTAGGTTTTGTTTCTTTTTATATTATTTTACTTTAGGTTTTTTATTTATATCTTAGGTTTACTTTTTATTTTATTTATTTATTTTATTTCTTAGTTTAGTTTTGGTTTTTATTTATTATATTTTAGTTTAGTTTTTATTTCTTATTTTACTTACTTTTTAGATTTAGGTTTAGGTTTCAATTTAGGTTTAGGATTGAGTTTATGTTTTTATTTTATTATTTTGTTATTCTTTTTTATTTAGGTTTTCTTATTTATTTTATTTTTAGGTTTTATTTAGTTAAGGCTTAGGTTTTTAGCTTTTAGGGTTTATGGTTTAGGGTTTGGAGTTTTATTTAGTTTAGGTTTAAGTTTTTGGCTTTTTAGGGTGTAGGGTTTAGGGTTTGGAGTTTAGTGTTTAGGGTTTAAGGCTTTTATTTATTTAAAATTTTTTAAGTTTTAGAATTTACTATTTAGGGTTTAGGTTTTAGGGTTTAGGGTTTAGGGTTTGAGGTTTTAAGGTTTTGGGTTTTGGGTTTTAGGTTTTGGGTTTTGGGTTTTGGGTTTTGGGTTTGGGTTTTAAGGTTTAGGGTTTAGGGTTTAGTGTTTAGGTTTTAGGATTAAGGTTCATGTTTTAGTTTAGGGTTTAGGTTTTTGGTTTAGGGTTTCGAGTTTAGGTTTAGGTTTTTTATTTTAGTTTATTTTTTAGGTTTAAGTTTATGTTTATTGTTTAGTTAGGTTTTATTTTTATTTTTAGGTTTTATTTTTTATTGTTAGGTTTAGGTTTAGGTTTTTATTTTATTTTTTTAGGTTTTAATTATTTGTTTACTTTTAGGTTTTATTTTTAAGTTTTGATTTCAGTTTTTTTTCTTTATTTTATTTTATTTAGTTTAGAGTTTAGGTTTAGTTTATTTTTGGTTTAGGTATAGGTTTTATTTATTTTAGTTTATTTTATTTTATTTTAGGTTTAAGTTTATTTTATTTTTATTTTAGGTTTAGGATTTTTTTTAGTTTAGTGTTTAAATTTTATTTTTGATTAATTTTATTTTAGTTTAGTTTTTATTTCTTATTTTGCTTGCTTTTTAAGTTTAGGTTTCAGTTTAGGTTTAGGGTTTAATTTATGTTTTTATTTTATTATTTTATTATTTTATTTTTATTTAGGTTTTCTTATTTATTTTATTTTTTAGGTTTTATTTAGTTAAAGGCTTAGGTTTTAGCTTTTAGGGTTTAGGATTTAGGATTTGGGGTTTTATTTAGTTTACGCTTAGGTTTTTAGCTTTTTAGAGTGTAGGGTTTAGGGTTTGGTGTTTAGTGTTTAGGGTTTAAGGCTTTTATTTATTTATAATTTTTTTAGGTTTAGGGTTTAGTGTTTAGGGTTTATGTTTCAGGGTTTAGGGTTTAGGGTTTGAGATTTTTGGGTTTGGGGTTTTGGGTTTTTGGGTTTTGGGTTTTGGGTTTTAGGTTTTTAAGGTTTAGGGTTTAGGGTTTAGTGTTTAGGTTTTAGGACTAATTTTCAGGTTTTAGTTTAAGGTTTAGGTCTTTGGTTTAGGGTTTTGGGTTTAGGTTTAGGTTTTTTATTTTAGTTTATTTTTTAGGTTTTGGGTTTATGTTTATTGTTTTAGTTAGGTTTTATTTTTATTTTATTTTTTAGGCTTAGGTTTTATTTTATTAATGTTAGGCTTAGGTTTAGGTTTTTATTTTATTTTTTAGTTTTGGTTTACTTTTTTTTTTGTTTATTTTATTTTATTTAGTTTAGGGTTTAAGTTTAGTTTATTTTAGGTTTAGCTTTAGGTTTTATTTATTTTAGTTTAGTTTATTTTATTTTAGGTTTAGGTTTATTTTATTTTTATTTTAGGTTTAGGATTTCTTTTAGTTTAGTGTTTAAATTTTATTTTTTATTTTTTTATTTAGTTTTGTTTTTATTTCTTATTTTACTCACTTTTTAGGTTTATGTTTAGGTTTTGATTTAGGTTTAGGGTTTAGTTTATGTTTTTATTTTATTAATTTATTATTTTATTTTTATTTAGGTTTTCTTATTTATTTTATTTTTAGGTTTTATTTAGTTAAGGCTTAGGTTTTTAGCTTTTTAGGGTTTAGGGTTTTGGATTTGGGGTTTTATTTAGTCTAGGTTTAGGTTTTTAGCTTTTTTATGAAGGTTTAGGGTTTAGGTTTAGTTTTAATTTTAAGGCTTTAGTTATTTAAAAAAAATTTAGGGTTTAGTTTTATTATTTAGGTTTAGGTTTAGGATTTAAGTTTTAAGGTTTGGGTTTTGGGTTTTGGGTTTGGGTTTTTTTTAGGTTTTGGGTTTAGTGTTTTAGGTTTTCATGTTTTAGTTTAGGGTTTAGGGTTTTTTTAGGTTGGGTTTTTTTTTTTATTTTTTATTTTAGTTTTTTTTAGGTTTAGGTTTATTTTTTATTTGGTTTAGGTTTTTTTTATTTTTTTATTAGGTTTTATTTATTTTAGGTTTAGGTTTGTTTTATTTTATTTTATGTTTAGTTTTTTTATTTTAGGTTTAGGTTTATTTAGTTTGGTTTAGGTTTATTTTATTTAGTTTTATTTTATTTATTATTTTTAGGTTTAGGTTTATTTTTTTTTTAGTTTATTTATTTTGTATTAGTTTATTTTTTTTATTTTTAGGTTTAATTTATTTTTTTAGTTTAGGTTTATTTTTATTTATTTTAGGTTTAGTTTATTTTATTTTATTTTTTTTTTTATTTTTTTATTATTTATTTTGGGTTTATTTTATTTTATTTTATTTTTATTTAGTTTAAGTTTAGGTTTTATTTTAGTTTAGTTTATTTTTTTGGTTTAGGTTTAGGTTTAGAGTTTATTTTTTAGGGTTATAGTTTAGTTTTATTTATTTTAGGTTTAGGATTTTTTAAAGTTTGGGTTTAGCGTTTTTAGGGTTTAGGGTTTAATGTTTAGGCTTCAAGCTTTAGTGTTTAGGGTTTAGGGTTTAGGGTTAGTTTATAATTTAGGGTTTTTTTGGTCTTTAGGGTTTAGGGTTTAGGGTTTTTTTGGGGTTTAAAGTTTAAATTTTAGGGTTGAGGGTTTAGGGTTTATGGTAAAAGGTTTTTGGGTTTAAGGTTTAAGGTTTAGGGTTTAAGGATTTAAGGTTTAGGGTTTAGGGTTTAGGGTTGTAGGTTTTGGATTTGGAGTTTATGGTTTAGGGTTAATTTTAGGGTTTACGGTTTAGGGTTAGAGGTTTTTTTAATTATTTATTATTTTTTTAAATTATGTAAATTTGTAGGTTTAAGTTTATTTAATTTATTTTTTACTTATTTTATTATCTTATTTTTTATTTTGATTTAGGTTTATTTTTATTTTTTATTTAGTTTTTTGTTTATTTTAGTTTATTTAGTTTAGTTTTTTTTAGATTATTTTTATTTATTTTTTATTTTTATTTTATGGGTTTAGGTTTTATTTTATTTTTTTTTAGGTTTAGGGTTTTATTTTAGTTTATATTTTATTTTTTTAGGTTTAAGTTAGATTTTATTTTAGGTTTATTTTTTAGATTTAATTTTTTGTTTAGGTTTAGTTCTATTTAGTTTATTTTATTTTATTTAGTTTAGCTTTAAGTTTAGGTTTAGGTTTTATTTTATTTTTTTAGTTTAGGATTTAAGTTTTATTTTTTATTTATTTTTAGGTTTTTTTTAGGTTTATTATTTAGGTTTTTCTTTTTATTTAGTTTTTATTATATATTTATTTTACTTTTATATTATTTTTATTTTAGGTTTAGTTTTTTAATTTAGGTTTTTTTAATTTTTTATTTTTAAGTTTTATTTATTTTATTTTAGTTTAGTTTTATATTTTATTTTATTTTCTTTTTTAGGTTTAGGTTTAGGTTTAGGTTTAGATTTAGTTTATGTTTCTTTATTTTTATTTTTTTATTTTTATGTTTTATTTATTTTATTTTTTAGCTTTTATTTAGTTTAGGTTTAGGATTTTTGCTTATTAGGGTTTAGGTTTAGGATTTAGGGTTAGTTGTGGGTTTATGTGTTTAGGGTTTAGGGTTTAGGGTTTACTGTTTATGGTTTAGGGTTTAGGGTTTAGATTTTAGGTTTTAGGGTTTAGGGTTTATGTCTTAGGGTTTTAAGGTTTAGGGTTTCGGGTATATTTTTATTTTATTTATTTATTTTGGTTTAGGTTTTTTTCTTTGTTTTATTTTTAGGTTTTATTTAGTTTAGGTTTAACTTTTTAGCTTTTTTGAGTTTAAGGTTTAGTATTAGTTTAGGGTTTGATTCAATTTAGGGTTTAGGGTTTAGGTATTTTTTTTTTGTTTAGGGGATTTATTTTAGGGTTTAGGTTAGGTTTAGGGTTTTAGGTTTTAGGGTTTAGGGTTTAGGTTTAGAGTTTTAGAGTTTAAGGATGGGTTTATGGATTAGGTTTTAATTTAGCTTTAGGGTTTAGGTTTAGGGTTAGGGTTAGGTTTTGGTTTTGGTTTGGGATTAGTGTTTAGGCTTTAGGGTTTATGGTTTAGTTTAGGGTTTAGAGGTAGGGCTAACTTAGAGTTTAGGCATTTTTTGTTTAGGTTTAAGTTTAGTGTTTAATTTAGGGTTTAGAGTTTAGGATTTTCTTGAGGTTGTAAGTTAGGGTTGTTTAGGGTTTAGTGTTTTAGGATTTAAGTTTTAGGTTTTATAGTTAGGATTTTGGGTTTAGGTAGGTTTAGTTAGTTTAGTTTAGGGTTTAGGGTTTTATTTATTTACTTTATTTATTTATCATTTATTTTCTTAGTTTATTGATTTTTTTTATTTTATTAGGTTTTTTATTTTTTATAGTTTAGTTTATCTATTTTAGGTTTATTTTTTGTATTTTAGGTTTTTTATTTTAGTTTATTTTTTAGGTTTAGGTTTAGGTTTATGTTTATTTATTTTTTTAGTTTTTATTTTTATTTTTTATTTTTTTTTGGTTTAGGTTTTATTTTTTATTTTTTGGTTTAGGTTTAGGTTTTTATTTTATTTTTTTAGGTTCAGGTTTTAGCTTTTTATTGTAGGTTTATTTTTAGTTTTTTTTTTTTAATTTAGGTTTAGGTTTATTTTTATTTTATTTTATTTAGTTTAGGGTATAGGTTTAGTTTATTTTAGGTTTAGGTTTAAGTTTTATTTATTTTAGTTTAGGTTTATGTTTATTTTATTTTGTTTATATTAGGTTTTTTTTAATTATTTTATTATTTATATTTAGGTTTATTTTTTTTTGGTTTAGGTTTTATTTAGTTTATTTTATTTTTTTAAGTTTATTTTATTTTTTATTTTACATTTAGTTTTTTTTTTTTATTTTATTTTTTAGGTTTATTTTATTTTTTAGTTTAGTTTAAGTTTTATTTATTTTATTTTTGTTTAGTTTTTTTTTTTTTTTCATTTTAAGTTTATGTTATAGGTTTAGGTTGAGGTATAGGTTTTAGTTTTGATTTTTATTTTATTGTATTTTTTTTATTTTGATTTTATTTATTTATTTTATTTTTATGTTTTATTTAGATTAGGTTTAGGTTTTTAGCTTTTTAGGAACTAGTGTTTAGTGTTTGGGGTTAGATGAGGGTTTAGGGTTTAAGGTTTGGGATTTGAGGTTTAGGGTTTAGGGTTTAGGGTTTTTGATTTTTATTTTTTTAACAGAGAACAAATTCAGATTCAACATTTCTTCTTTTTGATTTTGTGAACGACATAACACACCAAGTTTTCTAAGACATAAGCGACGACATAGATAAAAAATGAGCACACATCATATCCCCGATCTCTCCCTCCGCCGCCACCATGGATGTAACTTCCATCGCTCTTCCCGCCTCCATAACCTCCATATCCAACAGCACCTCCAGATCCTCCACCACCACGATAGCAGTAGCTTCCTCGGCCGGATCTAGGCGATCTGCACGTGATGTTCCCAATCAACTTCTCCATTCTTAGTGTTTAGGTTTAGGTTTAGGTTTTATTAGGTTTAAGTTTATTTTTTAATTTATTTAGTTACTTCAGGTATAAGTTTGTGGATTGGGCTTTATGGTTTAGGGTTTAGGGTTAGGGCTTAGGGTTTAAGGTTTAGGGTTTAGGTTTTCAGGTTTAGGGTTTTTTAGGATTTAGGGTTTAGGGTTTAGGGTTTAGGGTTTAGGTCGGGTTTAGGGTTAGGGCTTAAGATTTAAGGTTTATGGTTTTTTTTTTAAATGAAGTAAACTAGTAGGTTTAGGTTTGTTTAGTTTATTTAGTTTATTTTTTTATTTTAGTTATTTTATTTTTTTTTATTTTATTTAGGTTTTTTTTTTAGTTTATTTTTTAGTCTAGGATTTATTTTTAATTTTTTATTTTATCTTTTATGTAGGTTTTAGGCTTATTTTTTTATTTTTTTTTTAATTTAGGTTTAGGTTTAAGTTTATATTTAAGTTCAAGTTTAGGTTTTATTTATTTAGTTTAGTTAATTTTAGTTTAAGTTTAGGTTTATTTTATTTTTATTTTAGGTTTAGGTTTTTATTTAGTTTTTATTTTATTTTATTTTAGGTTTATTTTATTTTTATTTTATGTTTAGTTTTATTTTATTTAAGTTTTTTATTCAGGTTTATTTTATTTTTTAGTTTAGTTTAGATTTTATTTATTTATTTTAGTTTATTTTATTTTTTATTTTTTAGAGGTTTAGTTTAGGTTTATTTTATTTTAATTTTTATTTTGGTTTAAGGTTTTAGGTTTAGAGTTTTAGGGTTTAGGTTTATTTGGGTTTAGTTAAAGTTTAAGGTTTAGGATTTAGGGTTAAGGGTTTAGTCTTTAGGCTTTATGGTTTATAATTTTTAGGGTTTAGGGTTTAGTTAGGTTTAGGTTAGTTTAGTTTAGGGTTTAGGTTTAGGTTTAGGGTTTAGGGATTTAGGGTTTAGGATTAGTTTAGTTTAGGGTTTAGAGTTTTAGGTATAGGGTTTAGGGTTTAGGTTAGGGTTAGGTTAGGGTTTAGTGTTTAGGGTTTAGTTTAGTTTAGTTAAGTTTAGGTTTAGGGTTTAGAGTTTAAGTTTAGGGTTTAAGTTTAGCTTTAGGTTTAAGTTTATGGTTTAAGGTTAGTTTTAGGGTTTAGGGTTTAGGTTTTTAGGGTTTAGGATTTAGGGTTTAGGGTTTAAGGTTTTATTTTATAAAATTAAGTAACCAGAGTTTAGTTTATTTAGTTTATTTTTATTTTATTTATTTTATATTTTTTTTTATTTAGTTTTATATTTTTTATTTAGTTTATTTTATTCATTTTAAGTTTATTTATTTTAGTTTTGGTTTTTTTTAATTTAGTTTACTTTTTAGGTTTAGGTTTAGGTTTATGTTTATTTTTTTTCTTTAGTTTTATTTTTATTTTATTTTTTTATTTTAAGGTTTACATTTAGGTTTTTTCTTTGGTTTAGGTTTTAGGTTTATTTTTTTAGTTTTATTTGTTAGGTTTTCTTTAAAGTTTAGGTTTATTTTATTTTTAGTTTATGTTATTTTATTTCATTTAGGGTTTAAGTTTAGTTTATTTTAGGTTTAGGTTTAGGTTTTATTTATTTTAGTTCAGTTTATTTTATTTTGTATATTTTAGATTTAGGTTTTTTTTTAGTTTAGGGTTCAAGTTTTATTTTTTATTTATTTTTAGGTTTTTTTTCAAGTTTATGTGCTTATTTAGTTTCTTTATTTATTTAGGTTTATTTTATTTTTTTTTAGTTTATTTTTTTATTTATTTTATTTTAGTTTATTTTTTTTTTTTTATGTTTAGGTTTTTTATTTTAGTTTAGTTTTTTATTTTATTTTATTTTTTTTTTTGTTTTTTTATTTATTATTTTATTTTAGGTTTTATTTAATTTAGGTTTAGGTTTTTATTTTTTTTAGTGTTTATTTTGGGGTTATTTGAGGGTTTAGGGTTTAGGGTTTGAGGTCTAGGGTTTAAGGTTTAAGGTTTAGGATTTAGGGTTTAGGGTTTAGGTTTTAGGGTTTAAGGTTTTATGATTTAGGGTTTAGGGTTTAGCATTTCAAGTTTTTAGGGTTTAGGGTTTAGTGTTTATGGTTTTTATTTTTTTTTTTAACAGAGAACAAATTCAAATTCAACATTTCTTCTTTTGATTTGTGAACCACTTAAAGTTTTCTAAGACACAAGTGACATAGATAAAAAATGAGCATGAATCTATCCCCGATCTCTCCCCTCACCACCATGGTAACTTCATCTTCTCCACCTCCATTGCTCCAACCTCCACCTCCATATTCACAGCACCTCACCACCACATGATAGCTTCTTGTTCACCTTTGCCTCGATCTAGGCTGATCCCGAGTGATGTTCCTCAGGTAGTTCCATTCTTAGTGTTTAGGTTTAGGTTTATTAGGTTTTAAGGTTTAGGTTTATTTTTGAATTTATTTAGTTACTTTAGGTATAAGTTTGTGGTTTTGCTTTATGGTTTAGGGTTTAGGGTTAGGGTTTAGGGTTCAAGGTTTAGGGTTTATGGTTTAAAGTTTTAGGGATTATGCTTTTAGGGTTTAGGGTTTCAATTTTAAAGTATTTTAGGATTTAGGGTTTAGGGTTTAGGGTTGTAGGTTTAGGGCTTAGGGTTTAGGGTTTAGGGCTTAGGATTTAGGGTTTATGGTTTTTTTTAATTAAGTAAACTAGTAGGTTTAGGTTTGTTTATATATTATTTAGTTTATTTTTATTTATTTTAGTTTATTTTAATTTTATTTTATTTAGTTTTTTATTTTAGTTTATTTTAGGTCTAGATTTTTAATTTTATTTTATCTTTTTTATGTTTAGGTTTTAGGTTTATTTTTTGGTTTTATTTTTTTTAGTTTAGGTTTAGGTTTAGGTTCAAGTTTAGGTTTTATTTATTTTAGTTTAGATAATTTTAGTTTAGGTTTAGGTTTATTTTATTTTTTTATTTTTTTATTTATTTTTATTTTATTTAGTTTTATTTTAGTTTTATTTTATTTTATTTTAGGTTTATTTTAATTTTATTTTATTTAAGTTTTTTTATTCATAGGTTTATTTTATATTTTAGTTTAGTTTAGGATTTTATTTATTTATTTTAGTTTATTTTATTTTATTTTTAGGCTTAGGTTTAGGTTCTAGTTTAGGCTTTTTTTGTTTTAATTTTTTTATTTTATTTAGGTTTAAGGTTTTAGGTTTAGAGTTTTAGGGTTTACGGTTTCAAGGTTTCGGGTTTAGGGTTAAGGGTTTAGTGTTTAGGCTTTAGGGTTTATAATTTTTAGGGTTTAGGGTTTAGAGTTAGCTTAGGTTTTAGGATTAGTTTAGGGTTTAGGGTTTAGGGTTTAGGGTTTTTAGGGTTTAGGATTTAGGGTTTAGGGTTTAGATTTTTCAAGAATAGGGTTTAGGGTTAGGGTTAGGGTTTTTGGTTTAGTGTTTAGGGTTTAGTATTTAAGTTTTAGCATTTAGCATTTAGGGTTTAGGGTTTAAGGTTTAGTGTTTAGGGACTTTAAGGGTTGTAGGTTTAGGGTTTAAGGTTTAATGTTAGTTTTAGGGTTTAGGGTTTAAGGTTTTTATTTTTACAAAAATTAAGTAAATCGATAGGTTTAGTTTATTTTTATTAATTTTAGTTTATTTTAGTTTATTTGTTTTTATTTAGGTTTTTTATATTTTTATTTAGTTTAGTTTATTCATTTTAGGTTCATTTATTTTAGTTTAGGTTTTTTATTTTATTTTACTTTTTAGGTTTAGGTTTAGGTTTATGTTTATTTTTTCTTTAGTTTTATTTTATTTTATTTTTTATTTTAAAGTTTAGGTTTACATTTTTTTTTTTGGTTTAGGTTTTAGGTTTATTTTTTTAGGTTTTTCTTTAAAGTTTAGGATTATTTTATTTTTAATTTATTTTATTTTATTTATTTTAGGGTTTAAGTTTAGTTTATTTTAGGTTTAGGTTTAGGTTTTATTTATTTTTGTTCAACTTATTTTATTTTGTATATTTTAGATTTAGGTTTTTTTTTAGTTTAGGGTTTATGTTTTATTTTTTATTTATTTTTAGGTTTTTTTTAGGTTTATGAGTTTATTTAGTTTTCATTTTATTTTATTTTTATTTTACATTTAATTTTATTTTCTTTTGGTTTATTTTATATTTTTAGTTTAGTTTAGTTTTTAATTTTAATTTTATTTTCTTTTTAAGTTTATGTATAGGTTTAGGTTCAGTTTAGGTTTTAGTTTAGGTTTTATTTTATTTTATATTTTTTTTATTTTGATTTTTTATTTATTTTATTTTTATGTTTTATTTAGTTTAGGTTTAGGTTTTTAGCTTTTTAGGATTTAGTGTTTATCATTTTATTTATTTAGGGTTTAGGGTTTGAGGTTTGTTTAGAGTTTAGGGTTTAGGGTTTTTTTATTGGGGTTTAGGGTTTTAGAGTTTAGGGTTTAGCATTTCAAGTTTTTAGGTTTAGGGTTTAAGTGTTTAGGGTTTGTTTTTTTTTTTTAGAGAGAATAAATTCAAATTCAACATTTCTTCTTTTGATTTGTGAACACACTGCAAGTTTTCTAAGACATAGATCAAAATGAGCATGCATCATATCCCAGTCTCCTCCACCACCACCATGTAGCTCTTCCTCCATAACCTCCCTCCACCTCCATATCCAGACACCTCATCCCCACCACCACTGATGCCACTCGCCTTTGCCTAAATCGATTGACCAATCTGCACACGGTGATGTTCTGTGGGCCCATTCTTAGTGTTTAAGTTTAGGTTTTGGTTTATTAGGTTTTAAGGTTTAGGTTGATTTTTTAATTTATTTAGTTACTTTAGGTATAAGTTTGTGGTTTGGGCTTTATGGTTTATGGTTTAGGGTTAGGGTTTAGGGTTCAAGGTTTAGGGTTTAGGGTTTAGGGTTTGGGTTTAGGGTTTAGGGTTTTAGGATTTAGGGTTTAGGGTTTAGGGTTTAGGGTTAAGTTTAGGGTTTAGGATTTAGGATTTAGGGTTATGGTTTATTTTTTTTAAAATTAAGTAAACCTAGGTTTAGGTTTGTTTAGTTTTAGTTTATTTTTTAATTTATTTTAGTTTTTTTATTTTTTATTTTTATTTTATTTTAGTTTATTTTTTAGGTCTAAGTTTTATTTTTAATTTTTATTTTATCTTTTTATGTTTAGGTTTTAGGTTTATTTTTAGGTTTATTTTTTTAGTTTAGGTTTAGGTTTAGGTTTAGGTTTTATTTATTTTAGTTTAGTTAATTTTAGTTTAGGTTTAGGTTTATTTTATTTTGTTTATTTTATTTTTATTTTAGGTTTAGGTTTTTATTTAGTTTTTATTTTATTTTATTTTAGGTTTATTTTATTTTTATTTTATGTTTACTTTTTATTTTATTTAAGTTTCTTTATTCATAGGTTAATTTTATTTTTTAGTTTAGTTTAGGATTTTATTTATTTATTTTAGTTTATTTTAGGTTTAGGTTTAGTTTAGGTTTTATTTTATTTTAAATTTTATTTTATTTTATTTAGGTTTAGTTTTAGGATTTAGGGTTTCAAGGTTTTGGGTTTAGGGTTAAGGTTTAGGGTTTAGGATTTAGGGTTAAGGGTTTAGTGTTTAGGCTTTAGGGTTTATAATTTTTAGGGTTTAGGGTTTAGAGTTAGCTTAGGTTTTAGGGTCAGTTTAGGGTTTAGGGTTTAGGCTTTAGGCTTTTTAGGGTTTAGGATTAGTTTAGGGTTTAGGGTTTAGGGTTTAGAGTTTTAGGATATAGGGTTTAGGGTTTAGGGTTAGGGTTAGAGTTTAGGGTTTAGTGTTTAAGGTTTAGGGTTTAGGGTTTAGGGACTTTTAGGGTTGTAGGTTTAGGGTTGTAGGTTTTGGGTTTAGGGTTTAGGGTTTAAGGTTTTTATTTTTAGAAAATTAAAAAGGTAGGTTTAGTTTATTTAGATTTTATTATTTTATTTATTTAGTTTATTTTATTTTTTTTTATTTGGTTTTTATATTTTTTTATTTGTTTAGTTTATTCATTTTAGGTTTATTTATTTTAGTTTAGGTTTTATTTTAGTTTACTTTTAGGTTTAGGTTTAGGTTTATGTTGATTTTTTCTTTAGTTTATTTTATTTTATTTTTTATTTTATGTTTTAAGTTTAGGTTTTTTTTTTTTGGTTTAGGTTTAGGTTTATTTTTTAGGTTTACTTTTTTTAGGTTTTCTTTAAAGTTTAGGTTTATTTTATTTTAGTTTAATTTATTTTATTTAGTTTAGGGTTTAAGTTTACTTTATTTTAGGTTTAGGTTTAGGTTTTATTTATTTTAGTTCAGTTTATTTGTATATTTTAGATTTAGTTTTTTTTTAGTTTAGGGTTCTCGTTTTATTTTTATTTTTTTTAGGTTTTATTTTTAGGTTTTAGGTTTATGTGTTTATTTAGTTTTATTTTATTTTATTTTTATTTTACGTTTAGTTTTATTTTGTTTAGGCTTATTTTATTTTTTAGTTTAGTTTAGGTTTTTATTTATTTCATTTTAGTTTAGTTTTTATTTTTTGTTGTATTTTATTTTTAGGTTTAAGTTTAGGTTTTAGTTTAGGTTTTTATTTTATTTAGGTTTAATTTTTTTTATTTAATTTTTAGGTTTTATTTAGTTTAGGTTTAGGTTTTTAGGCTTTTAGGATTTAGGGTTTAGGGTTGTATGTTAGGGTTCAAGTTTTAGTTTAGGGTTTAGGGTTTTTGGTTTTTCTTTAATAGATAACAAATTAAGATTCAACATTTCTTCTTTTTGATTTCATCAACAAGAAACAAACTAAAGTGAGGTAATCAAATGACCTCCTTGGAACTAAATTCTCAGAATGTCTAGATTATATACCCATTACCATTCAATCTTATATAAATCAAGACATGAATAGAGGAAAGAGAACCCAACATTCATACACTTAAGCTATAAGCACATGCATTTATGTATTTATAACTAGCATCATAACATATATTATTAGTCATTTATAAGCTTTTAAAAAATACATTTGGATTTAATAGTGATAAAAGCCATGCATATATTAAATTACATAAAGGAAATCCATTTTATTATACTTGATTTTGAAAAGATGGATGCATGGATTCAAATGACATATCAAATTTAACATGATTAGAAAGAGGACAATAAAATATAAGCATGTGATTCTTTTAACCAAACTAATTCTTAAGGACAATCAAATCAAATAAAATTATTTAAAAAATCCAAAGCTTCTTTATTAATTAAGTTTTGGATTTGATTTGATTTAAAGAGGAGAAAAGAAATCATCACTCAATTTAATTTAAGGAAATGTAATTAAGTTAATTTTATGGGTTAATTAAGTTGAACCCTTAATTAAATGAATTACCCACCTATGTCACCTTAAAGTAATTAACTAAATAATTATTAGCCAACATGATATGCATGGAAAATAAACTTGCAATGATCCTTTGAAATAAAGCTGAAATTGGCTCATGATTTAGTTAATTAGATTAAGGGACTTAATTAATTACTCTTATGGTTTTCCACACATGTGGACTAAGCATAATTTCATTAAATTCCTTTAGGTTATTAAACACCTAAGATCTACCCATGATTTAATTAATTAAAGGTCGATGTGATTATGATTTTAGTTTAATTAAGTGATTTAATTAATTAAATCTTAATTAATTTTATTTTAAAAGGGTGAAATAAACTTGGGAAAGGGGTCCTAACCATTCCTTAGTTCACTACGGTTAAATAATGATTAATAAACTTAATTAACCAAATTGTTGCTAATGGGATTAATTAATCATTAATTAACTTAAAAGAGTAGTTAAGGTTTAATTAGTCAATTTTTTTTATTTAAGAGATAAATCCAGAAAATGTGGGAGGTCATCATCCCATTAAATTAACCCACAAAATTTGGGATTAATTGCTCAAGTAATTAAGGAGTAATTAAGCTAATAAATTTTGTAATTAAACTTTAATTAAGCCATAATTACTATTTAAAATTAGTTAAAATCATTTTAAATTAATTCTCCTCTAAAATACCTTTAAAATGAGTATTTTTTTATTTTTTTTATTTCTCTATGATTTTTTATGATTTTCATAAGTTTCAACCATTAAAATGATTACTTAAGCCAAATCTATTGGCACGTAATACTTGAGCGGCTTTCCATGTAGCACGGGATTGCTACTTAAAACTTATCTACTCTGTGGCGGCGGCAAGCGCTTTCTCATGCATCGATCTAAGATGGGAGCTACAATTAATCATTTAAATTAGATCGATCTAGTGGATGTAATCATGATTGTCCATTTTGATCACGTGGAATAGGCGGTGCATGATCTAATGTCAAGTGAGGAGAATGGAGTTCATCATTACTCACTTGATCCAGAACTTACCCAAGGGATCAACTCTAAAAGGATCCCACACCTTCAACATTGATTGAGGATCTAACATCAAGATCACACGAGATGCAAGTTTTCTTTAAAAAGCTCCAACCCATTTTTGCCTAAGGATCAGTTTTGGAAGCATACCTAACCGGAGCTCAAGATCGGTGGCTCGAATGATTGAGGAAGCTTCATCTAGTGGAGATGAAGCCCTGTTTAGAAGAAATTGGATCAATTCCTTCATGTTCACTCAGAACTGATGATTTGGATCTCAGCTTTAATCAAGTCCCACCTCGATGCTGGAAGCTTGGGAGATGATTTTGTTCTTGCAAGCTTAGGAAAGGTGCATTCAAAGTTAATTTGAGTTTGATGCGAGAAAGAAGTTAGGTCAAAATGGGAGTGTCCTATTTGGGATGGATGAGAATGGCATTTTTGATTGAGGAATGAGCTTAGGAGCTTAGGAATAGCTCTAGTGGTTCGTCTTGTAGCTATCTCAGTAATGATTTTTTTGTGTGTTTGAGTGGAAACAGGGGTGTGTATACCCACATTCATCTTGGATGGTGGGATGGGGTTTGGCTCTAGTGGCTTTCCATCTCGGGGAGTTGTGGGTGAGGAGGAGGCAAATTGGCTCGGCTTGGTTAAGGTGTGGAGGTGGTTGCGAAAGGAATCATGGGTGTCTTATGGGTTTCAAATGCTCCAATGGGGAGGGTGAGGTGATTTCACTTCCATTGAGTTATAGCCAACAACCACTTCACTATATTGGATGGTGTCCTTATATAGACCATTAGGAGAGTAGCAAGTGGCCAAGGAATGGAAATGACCACTTAAATGGGTGATTTATCTCTCATGCCCTTGACCCAAGGTCAAATGATCATTTGGCATTGGATTTTGATTTTGAAATGAGCCAAAAGTGGGTTAGATCAAATTTAAAGTCAATTGATTTGTTTAGGTTTGGCTCAATTTGACTCATTTAGGAATTGAGTTAGGTTGGGTCAAGTTAACCAATTGGTCAAATTCAAACCAAGGGTTAGGTCAAGTTCATATGATCATTTGAGATGTTTTGGTTCAATTGGTTTGGTTTAGTTTAGCTTAGATTTGATTTTGGCTCATTTGAATTCATTTGGGTCAAATGGGTTAAGTTGACCAATTTGACTAAATTGGATTGGGTTGGGTGTTGGTTTTGGTTTTGATTTAGGCTAACTTGAACTTTTAGGTCAATTTGGGCTAAGGTCAGTGGTTCAATTGGGTCTCATTATGGCTTTTGGTTCAACAATCAATTTGGAATGAACTTGAGCCAATTTCAATCAATTTGGTTTATATTTTAATTTGAACCAATTTGGTCTTTAGGTCAATTTGGGTGAACTTGGGTTGGCCATTGGGTTTGGATTTCTCAATTGAAGGTCAAGTCATTCAAATATTGATATTTTTTTTGTATGAATCATTGGTTTCAAGAGATTTGTCTTAGGTTGCAATTTGGCTAGTTTGGATTCATTTGGGTTAAGGGTTGACTTGGTCAAATGACCAAGTTGACTTGTTTGACCAATTTGTGATAATTGATCAACTTAGGGTGATCAATAATCATGATGGGAGGTTTTGATGGGGTTGGTTCAATCTAATTTGGGTATGATTGGGACTTGGCTCAAATAGGTCAAATTGACCACTTTGGGTCAAGTGGACCAATTGGGTTTAGTTGGCTTGATTTTGGGTTGTTTGATTTAGTTCATTTTATATGGATTTGGGATTGATATATAAATTCAATTACAAATGGGTTGGTTCAAATGGGTTTTGGTTCATTTGAACATTTCAAGTCAAAAGGGTTAAGTTGGGTTTGACTTGGGTTGATTTTGCTTGATGATTGTAGATTTCATTTATTTTGTGTATATGATTGAGGTATAATTGCTTCATGAAAAATCAATTCAATTTGGGTTTTCTAATGAAGGAATTTGGCTTAGTCCATGGAGTTGGGTCATGTGGCTTAGGTTTTGATTTTGATTTGGTTTGACTTAGTTTTAATGATTTAAATGTATGTTTCATTTAAATTTGTGAAGATAATTGAAAATATGATTGATTTGTGAGAAAATCAATTGAGTTTGACTTAATTTGGATTAAGATTTAGCTAAGTCCATGGGATAGGTCATATGGCTTAGGAAGGGTTTTGATTTAATTTGATTTAGTTTTGATCATTTGAATGTAGATTTCATTTATATTTAGGAAGATGATTGAATATATATAAATTTATTATGAGAAAATCAGTGATTTTGGGTGATTTGGGATTAAGATTTGGCTAAGTCCATGGGATAGGTCATATGGCTTAGGCAGGGTTTCAAGTTTGGATTTGATCATGGGCTACAATCATTTGGTTTTAGAATTTGGGTTTGGATTTGGATTTGAATTTGATGTTTTAATTGAACTTGAGGTTTTCTTTGAGAAGGTGAACATGGATTTGATTTGGGTTGTAGGGTAGGTGGATTATCCTAATCACTAAGGCATAACCTAATCCTATGGTTAACCCTTCTAAGTCTTTAAGCTTAAGTTAAATGTTTACCTAATTGTTAGAAGTGTCTTATGAGTAGGGAAGTCTTAGTGCCTAGAAGACTCCTAAGTCTAAGATGAGAAGATTGAATTGACACTCCAAAAGTGAGGTCAACAGGCCTTAGGCTCCATAGTGTTACACTTAGAGTAGATGATTGGAAGACTGAAGCCAATTTTCACATTATAGATTTCAATACATCTTTCAACGCTTTACTCAGGAGACCATGGATACATGAGAACAACATAGTTCCATCCTCTCTACATTAGTGTATGAAGTTTGCGAGAGGTGGAATTGTTTACTGTGATAAAGGAGATCTCAATTCATTTACAGTTCATGAGGTCGGCATATATGAGGATGCGGCTTACTACCTCCCTCAAAATCAACAAGTCTATTCTCGCCAACTTGGCCAAAGTTAAAAAATTAGAAAAAAATAAAAAGAAAAAGAAAATGAAAGAGAAAAAGAAAAAAAAAAGAAAAGAGAAAATGAGAAAGAAGATAAAAGGGAGCAGAAATAGACTTGGATGAGGAAGTGGAGCCTGACACTAAATTCCACCCATAGTTCAGTACTCCATTCGACCATATGGGTAAGACAACAGCCTCCACCGTGTGAGAGGAAGAGGAGCTTTAGAGGCAATCCTAGAGGTGGAAAACCTCATTATTGGCCGCCACATGATACCTACCAAGAGTACACTTACTATCCTTATATACTTAGAATCTAGTTCATAGGATGAGTCTTATATGGCACACACCAACTCTTCAGTATATTCCCTTGAAGGTGACACTTGAGCCAGATAGCAATGAAGACTGGGCTCTAAAGCAAAGCATAAGTGTATCCAAGTCTATATGTGAAACAGTTAGGCATTAGTTGGGAACCTTAACTCTAACCCCACTTTCCTCTCAAAAAGCTAAGGGTTTGGTAGTTAAGGAAGCCCTTAAGTCATCCCCAAGTGTGAAGACTTAAAGGTATTTTCTGGGAGTATCATCCTCAAGTCAAGAAGTTGATGTAGAACTTGAGGATGATTCATATAAAGATTTAATAGAATTACCTTTTGATTAGTACTTTCCTTGTGTTCATAATTTAGCAAAGAAAGGGTTAATTGCACATACTTGGTCAAAGTATAAGTGAGACTACTTCGAAAGAATATAGAAGAATAAATGTAAAAGCTCTCAATCAAGACTAAAACTATAATTCGAAAGGGGACCACGATGATGATGATTAGCTCACCAATCATTCAATCGATAGGTTCTTTTCAAATCATTAACTAATATGAGGAGCTATGCTTAGAAACTTCAGATGATCTAGATGATTTTGAAGTCAAAGATGTACCGCTAGAGTTCAAAGAAGAAATCAAGTCAACCATTGACAAACACAAGGAAATCGACATAGAAATTGAAGAAGATCCACACCGAACATAGAACAGTTGTTTATTGAATAAAATTGAAACCAATGACTTAGTTAGGCTATTGACTGAGTTTAAGGACTACTTTGCATGGAGTTATGAAGTTATGCCTGGATTGGATCCTAACGTAGTAGTCCATAAACTAGCAATAGAGCCTACTGCTAACCCTATCAAGCAAGCTCCTAGACGCATGCGATTAGACATAGAATAATAAGTCATTTTTGAAGTCAAAAAATTGATTAATGTTGGCTTCATCTGAGAAGAAAAATTCCCTACCTAGTTAGCCAGCGTCATCCTAGTTAAGAAAAAGAATGGCCAAATTCTCATATGCTTTAACTTTAGGGATTTAAATAAGGCATGTTCAAAAGCAAATTACCACTACCAATCCCGGAGCCGATAGTGGATATTGCCTCATCTCATGCAGTCTTCTCTTTCATGGATGGCTTATCTGGATATAACCAAATAAAGATGGCCCATAAAGATGAAAGAAACACTGCTTTTCGAACCCCCGATATAAATCTATTTCTATAAGGTCATGCATTTCAGCCTTAAAATGTCAGTGCTACATACCAACTGGCAATGAATTGAATCTTCGATGAACTCATTCATCATCTAGTCGAGTGCTATGTCAATGATCTCATAGTCAAAAGTAGAGAAAAGTAAGACCATCTCATTAACTTAAGAGTAGTTTTTGAAGAATTAAGAAAATTTAACCTCAAAATGAACCCCTTGAAGTGTGTATTCAGAGTAGCTTTAGGGAAATTCCTTGGGTTTGTTGTTCAACACTAGGAAATCGAAATTAATTCGGAGAAGATCAAGGTGATATTTGAAATGCCACCCCCTAAAAATTTAGCTCAACTGAGATCATTCTAAGGGTGGTTGAGGTATCTAGGATGCTTTATATCCAACCTATCGAGAAGATGTTAGCAATTCTCAACAGTTGTCAAAAAGGATGCCAAGTTCAAGTGGGATGATAAAGGTGAGCATGCCTTCGAAGACATAAAGCATTACTTGATTATGCCACCAGTTATAGCAGCCCCTAAGTCGTGCAAGCCCCTCATACTTTACACTACTATGTTAGACGACTCCCTTGGTGCTTTGTTGGCCCAAGCTAATTACGAAGGGAAGGAAAACACATTCTACTACCTTAGCCATCGTCTAATCCCTGCTGAGGCTAATTATCCACCCATTCAGAAGCATTTCCTATCTTTAATCTTTGCATACCAAAAGCTACACCACTACATGCTTCCTCATAAGGTGAACTTAATCTATAGGATTAATCCACTACGATATCTCATGACACAATCGACGTTATCTGAATGGTTGGCACGATGGTCCATAATCCTCTCTTAGTTTGACATTACCTTTGTACCCCTCCGTGCGATGAAATGACAAGCGCTATCTAGTTTCTTAGCAGCATTATGACTTTCTACTTGCTCACCGCTTAGTGATGATCTCCCCGATTAACAAGTCATGAACTTAGGGATACTAACATTCAGCATTGGGAGATGTACTTTGATGGTGTAGCTTCATCTAAAAGAGGAGAAGAATCACAATCCACTATTCCAAGAAAGGTAGGGGTAGTAATAGTTCTCTTAACTCTAGACCATGATGTGATGAGATTCTCATATCATCTATCTAATCCTTGCACCAATAATGAAGCTAAATGTGAGGCTCTGATTGCCGGTCTAGAGTTAGCCATTACTCTAAGCATCTAGAACATCAACATCTTTGGGGATTCTCAACTAGTTATCAACCAAATCGTTGGTTCCTATAAGAATATAAAGCCCAAGCTCCATCACTACCACAAGTACACCATGGAGTTTTTTGCCCAAATTCCAGAAGTTACCTTTTATAAGATTCCTTAAAGAGAGAACATCATAGCGTATGCTTTAGCTAAGCTTGCCAAGGAGTTGGCTGTCCAGAGGTACACTCAAGATTATGTGGTTACGTTGTTTAGACAAGTATGAAGCTCATAAGATCGTGATAGAGGTACACTCAGGATTATGTGGAGCCAACCAATCTAGTCTGAAGATGAAAGCCAAGATCAAGATACTAAGATAATACTGGACGTTGATGATCAAAGATTTCATGGATATGGCTAGGTTATGCCACCAATGTCAAATACCCAATGTGGTCCTACATAAACCACTCAACACTCTACATCCTACATTGGCCTCAAGGCTATTTGAGTGTTGGGCAACAAACATAGTGGGTCTGATTTATCCTCCTTCTTTCAAGGGTAATCGGTTCATCTTAGCTGCAACTGACTACTTTTCCAAATGGGTGAAGACAATTTTTCTTAGGGTGGTCACAACTCAGCAAGTGCTCTTATTTTTTTAGGAACCATATTATATAAAGGTTCATAGTGCCTCGAAAAATTATATCTGATAATGGTATTGTATTAAAGAACACTAAGATCAACAATTTTGCCTAGAGACTGTTGACCTCATTTTCAGGATGAGCTCTCAACAATTCCATCTTAGACATAGGACACCTCTTAGACTTTAAGAGTTCCTTAGTCTTAAGGTACATCTAGTGATTAAGTGGACACTCAACCTAAGCCTAGAGACTTAGAATAGTTAGCCATAGGAATAGGTCATGCCTTAGGGGAGTTAGGAAAATTTTCCTATCCTTAGGTTAAAGCATTCCTCACTTTCCTTCCTTCAAGTTAAACTCCAAATCAATCTTATTGATTTTCTCCAAAATCAAATGTACTCTATATGATTGAAATCCATGATTAAAATCTATGATTGAAACACATGATCAAAATCCATCAAAATTCCTAAGTCCAAATCTTTCTAAGTCCTTAATCTTCTCTTAAGGACTTAGCCAAAATCTTGATCCAAATCAATTCAAACATTTGATATTTTCTCATAATTCACTTATATTATTATCTATATTCACATATATAAATGAATTATAAATCAAACTAGTCAAACTAAACTCAAAAGTCAAAATCAATTCATGAAATTCTCTTAAGTCCTAAATTTTCCATTAATGGGCTTATCCAAAATCAACTCTAAACCAATTTGAACTCATGGGATTTTCAAAACTCATTTATATTCTCATTTATATTCACATATATAAATGAAATATAAATATAAATCAAATCAAATCCTCAAATTAAATTCCAAATCTAAGTCCTTAATTTTCCATTAATGGACTTAGCCTAAATCATCATCAAATCAATTCAAATTCATGGGATTTTCTCATAATTAATTTATATCCTCATTTATATTCACATATATAAATGAAATATAAATATAAATCAATCAAACCAAATTCAAAATTCAAACTCCAAACTCCAAAATTTTCTTAAGTCCTTTAAATCCTTCTTAATGGACATAGCCCAAATCATGATTAAACCACTTCAAATCCTTGAAATTTTCTCATGATCCATTTATATTCTCATTTATATTAACATATATAAATGAAATATAAATTCAAATAATTAAAAATATTTCCAAAAATCAAACTTAAATCTACTCAAAATCTAATCTAGGCCTTTTAAGCCAAAATCTTGAACTTAGCCAAATCAATTTCAAATCAAGCCAAACTCTTGATTTTTCTTCATGATTCAATTAACCCTACAATCATGAACACATATATAAATACAAACTTCAATCACTCAATCAAAACCCAAGTCAAAAATCAAACCCAAAATCCCTTCATATTCTTCCTTTGAATATGAAATTGTCAAATGAATCAAAACCCATTTGACTTCAAACCACTTGTAAATGGATTTATATTCAATCATAAGTCCATATACAAGATCAATCAAGCTCAAATCAAGTTTTGACCAAGCCAATTGACCTACTTAGGCTCACTTGACCCAAAGTGACCTAAAGTACCCTTATGAGCCAAATTCTAATCCTAACCAAATTAGATTGAACCAAAGTCACCTATGGCTCTCATCATGATCAACAATCATCATGGGATGATCAATCAATCAAATTGGGTGAAACCAAGTCAAACCTAAGGGTTGACCAAGTCAACACTTAGTCCAAAATGAAACCTAACATAGCTAAATTCCATCATAAGCCAAATGGATTGAAACCAATGATCTAAGTTCACTCATGACCTATGTTTGAACTTGACGAAGCCAACATTTGAGCCTAACCTAGCCTAATTGGCCACTTGACCCAAGTTGATCCAACTTGATGTAAAAAGTCAAAATGTGTCAAAACTTGATCTAAGTCAAATTGGTTGAAACCAATCGGTCAAGTTCATTCCAAATCACTTGTGGAACTTGACCAAAGCTTCAATTAGCCAACTAATCCTCACCTAGCCCAATTGACCTTAGACCCAACTTAACCTAAAGGGGTCATGTTGAGCCAAATTTGATCTTAACCAAAATTAATTGAAAATAAAGATACAAATCCACTCCATATGACTAACCTAACCTAAACCTACCCATGACCTAGCCCAAATAGGTCAAATGGGTCAACTTGACCCATTTGACCTAAATGAAGTAATATGAGACAATTTGAACAAAACCAAAGCCACCAAAAAATTTAAAATGGTCATATAAACTTGACCCAACTTTTGGTTTGAACTAATTTGAACAATTGGTCAACTTGACCCAAGTTGACCCATTTTGACCTAACTAGGTCAACATGAGCCAAACCTTATCAAATGAATTCCAAATCTCATGAAACTTGGTCAAACCTAGTTTCTCCACATACCCAACATATTTAAATTAAAAAATTTGCAAAATGACCATTCTAACCCTAGGCCATAGATCAATTTTGACTTAATCTGTGGGTAATTTGGTCATACCCTCTTCATATCCACTTGATGCTTTCCTAATAGCTCAAGGGGACCAAATGGGTTTGGGTCAGCCCAATTGACCCCAAGGCCAAACCTGACCTGATAGGTCAAATTGGCTGATTCCAAATCCCTCTTCCACTCAATTCAAGCACATGGGAGATTGGCAATCCACTCAAGGCCTCAAACTGACCATGTGCCAACTCAAAATGGATCAACAACCTTCCCATTATGGTTAATTGGATCAAACTAGAAAAAAAGCTTACGGCCATTCGATACTTCAAGGGAGAGATGTACTCCCCCTAATTCAATTCAAAAACCATCATTCCTTAATTCGATCAAGCCATAGAGAGTGTTAGGAAAGATCACAGAGCCTTCCTAAGCATTCTTAGAGGGATTTGAATTTAAGATTTCTCAATTTTCTCCATTAAAAATAAGGGAGCACATTTGAACTTCTAAACTTTCTCCACACTGAAAACCACTTTAATTCCTCTTGCACACTTCCTCTAAGGATCAATCCGAGCACACTCAAGCTTCCACTTTAGTTCCCACAGCAAGGAGAGGAGCAATTGGATCAAACCACATGAGATTTGAAGTGGTGTTGGTCCATAGAGCAATCCACTCAACCCCAAGGCCTAAGAATTTTGACAGGGCTTCATCTCCACTAAACGAAGCTACCTCATCGATCTCGAGCACTAGTGATCACCTCCAGTGAGGTATGGAATTTTCCAACCACCAAGCATAAGAGGTGTTGGTATTTTGTGAAAGGAATTTTCAATTCATGCAAATTCCACCAATGGATGTGTTCCTTATTGGCTTTAGATGGTGTGGGTAAAATTTTATTTCAATCCAAGCTCAATCGAGCTCAGATCTTCCCCTAGATCATAGATAAACTCTGTTGATCTAAGGGGAAGAATTGGGGAGATCTTGGTCATCCATCCATATGTTTTGGTTGGACGGTCAAGATTATTCCCATGTTTAGAATTTCTTTTATCCCTTTTAAAACCATGGGGAGATTGTTGGCCGTCCGATCTTTGATCGGATGGCAGAGATCAAAGCGTGTCCTACCACCACACCACCACTTATTATGATGTATAAGTAGCGGGTATGACATGATGTGTGTAAAGCACGCTGACCGCCGCAGCCATGCGTCGCACTTGGAGCTGAGGGATTAGTTAGGATTCTTAATTAATGCTAATTAATCTATGGATTTTATAAAATTTATATCTCTCTCATTAAAATTAAAAAAAATATGAAATAAATTTCTATGGAAAGATAATTCAACCTAGAATATTTTCAAAATAATTTCAATGGATTTTAAAAAATACTTTTCTATGATTTTGGGTTTTAATAGAAATTTTATTTTGCTAATTACCTCTTAATTAAGCCTCTGCTTAATCCCAAACTTCTTGGGTATATTTTAGGGGATGACTTCTACCTCCCATAATTTTATTGGGATTTATTGAAGGCTTAATTGGGGGAATTGCATATGGGTTTCCTAATTACTCCCTTAACCTAATTAAAAATAATTAAGGCAAGATTAGTGGTTTTAATCCATGATTAAAGTTGATTAAGATTAAATCCAGTAGATAAGAGGTTTAGGGAAAATTTTTGGGGCATTTCCCCTGAGCTATTGCCTAAACCAAATTTTTTCCCTTAATCTTCTCTTAATTAAGTCTTAATTCATTAATTATTCCCTTAATTAATTTCTAAAAATTCTAAAAATTTTTAGAACTTAATTAATCTACTTTGGGTAGATGCTTAGATGTTGAATAGCCTAAGTTCAATTAAGAAAATCAAAACCCAATTCATATGTGTTAAAGGGTGTTTTGAAATTACTTAAGTTAAACCACATTGCTTAATTAACCATTAATTATGAGCCAAATTGCATTAGGCCTTTTTCTTATTAGGTTCATTGCAAATTTAAATTTCTTGTGAGTTTTTATGTCATATCATTGGCTGATAATTATTTGGTTTACTATGTTAAGGTGGTGTAGGTAAGGTTTAATTAAGTTACTTAATTCATACCTTAATCTAATTAATATATAAAAATGAATCTAATCATCTAAAAATTAAAAAAATATCAAACACATGTGGGAATGGATTAGGAATAGCAAACTCAACTCACCTTTTCAAAATTAAACCAAACTTCAAACTAAATAAAAATCAAATTGAATAGACTTTGATTTATTTTAAACTTTCTTATTCAATAAGAATGTCTTTAGGATTTAATTAAAGTGAATTTTTTTACATGCTTTCATTGCTTTGAGTCTTTCCCCAACATGTTAAATGTGTATGTCTTGTGGCTTCATGCATTCATAATTTTCAAATTCAAGTTTAAAATGAAATTGTTTACTTTATGTCAAATTTGCATGTGTTGGCTAAAGTAGAAATATGAGTGGCTATTATCACTACTAAATTCATCTTATTTCCAAAACATATAAATAAAGTATCAAATCTGAAAGTATGCTACTTATATTTTAATTATGAGCATGCATGCGAAAGAATATAAAGGTGTGCTTAGCATAGATTCCTCCTCTCTTTTATGTTAGCATAGTTTTGGATAGGAGTTGGTAAGATGTATGGTTCATTTGAAAAGAACCTAACACTTACATAATTCCATATCCTATTCATCTCTATGGTACTTAAGAAGGGTTACCTATACTAGCACACATAAATTGCATAAACAAAAATGAATTAACTAATACAATTTTTGCATTCTTTCCTCTCCATATCATTTCTTTTATACACATGTTTGTATTTAAGGAAAGTGGTATATTAGTCTGGACAACCCTGAGGTTGCGAGGCTTTAAGTAGCCTTAAGTAGGTCTTGTACCTTACACCTCTGGTTAACAATGGCACTATACTCACTTATGCCTTTCTTACTTTCATGTGTATATGTGAAAATTTGGATATAAACAACTTTTTCTACTTAAAACAAATCATGCATAGTAAACATCTAAATTTCCTTAAATAGATTACTTAGCATGCATCATAAAGTGCGTTAAATGTTCTCATTTGTATGTATAGATATGCTTGGGATTCATTAATATGCATGTTATACATGTTAGGAAAGAAATGAAGTGATGTGTGTTTTATAAATTTAGTTCATTTTGTTTGATCTTAAAATTCTTTTCTTTTTGAATAGGTTTGTTTAGAGTTCATCTAAACTTAGGATTAATTAAAAGACTTAATCAAAACATTCACTAAACAAAACTAAAATGTGAACCTATGTTAGAAATTTCTTAGGTTAGGGAAGGAAAGAGAAGTTCTCTTTTCGTTCCCTCTCTTCATAACTTAGTAATTAATTATAGGATTCACTTGAACCTAATAAAAACATGAAATAAAATCAACCTAAGATAACTAAACAACTTACATAAAACCCTCCTCTTAGTTGAACATGTTTTCACACTTAGAAAATTTGAACCTAAACCCATAGCTAAGCATACCACACAAACCTTCAAAGCACACACATTAGCCTATGTCACCATTTCTAGCTTTAGGGGCAGATGTTGAACTATATGCACATTAATCTCTTGAATTGGAATCCTGCTGCACCTTGGGTTACCTGTTACTAGTTTTACAACTACAATCCCACTTGGGACTTTACTTTCATTGACACAATTATTACTAAACCTGATAGAATTAATCATTGCTGGAGGAAGTTATCTACTCTTGAATTAGATTTTTATACTAACTCCTTTAACCAGCTTTTTCTCACTGACAATAAGGCTTAGAGCATTGCTACTAACTATGTTGACTCTAGGCATCGGATTAGTGTGCATTATCTTTCAGCTTTTATTTTGTCGATTATAGTATCCTTTTGGCTATTGCTTACATTCCTTGGGACTCTTCACTCCTTAAAGGCCTTATTCATAAAGGTTCCATCACTTATGCTGAAAGGATTTTGGTTGGTTGGGCTTCGATTTTATGTATGTATCCTTGCTTATATAATGTCTAACCTCAGCACGCTTTCCTGCAAGGGAAGAAATTGTCATTCTCGGGTCTCTTTTAATGATTGTTTTGGTCTGAAATCCTTATACTGGAATGGATTAGGTTTAATTTTGTTTTGGGTTTTGGAGTTTGCTGTCATGGTTGTTTGTTGATTTGTTTGTTGATTTGGTTTTTTCATCATTGTGGTTGCCGCTGGATCTTTCCTCGATGCTCCTCCCGCTTTTCCTCCCAGCCTTTTGTCATCTTCTTGTCTACTACTGCCTTAGCAAGTTCTGGTTTTGGACCTTTATTTTCTTAAAATTTTTGATTGGTAATGATGTCTCTACTTGGAATCATCTTCTTATTTTATATTTTACTGGCTTACAATGTTGCATTAGTTGCTCTCATGGGAGTGACTTGCTAATTGCGATTATTTTTTCGGATTGTCGCTCATTTCGGTGGCTGTGAATCATATTTACAGTCATTATTTATTTTGTAATCCTGCATCTAATGGGCTTGTGCTGTTACCTTCTTGGATTGGAGTGTCATTTCTGTTTGAGAAGTATTATAATCTGATGTTGCCAGTTGATGTCTTAAGATCTTGGATGTTTATGGATTTAGTTTATAGTTCTTGTTCCTCGCTATAATATCCCTTTACTGCCGCTAGTACAGCATCAGCCTAATCAACTCTACCGGATCTTAACATATGGTTTGTATACTCTCAATGATGTATTATGGCAAGCCTGTGGGGTATTTCTCCAAGATTGTAATAACTGGGATAGTGCTACTTATGAATGTTCCTTATGTGGTAACTTTTCGATTTTCACCGGTCGATTTTTCATGCGACATTATCTGATCTCTTAATCTGCTGATTTTAATCTATAAGTTCTGCGTGGTAATTTAAAGCGGGAATTTCGATTTACCTTTCACCGGCCGGTTTATTAATCAATGCATGAGGACGAATTGTTTTGCTCTTAGATCGCTATTGAGCACCTATTGGTTGCTTTTCTTTATTGCGCTTATTTTGTCGATTGGGATATCCCATCTCTACTTTAATATCTATTTACGTGAATGGAATTGTGTTATTTTTTCTATATTAGTCTTGTCGCTTCGGTTTTGCTTCCCATGATCGAGCTTTGGAGTTTTTCAAGGGATTACCATTGTGTATCTGGGATTGTGGGTACGCTTACTCGATAGTTCGCTTAGGTTGTCTCTTGTCTTGAGAGATTTATTTTTCTATTTTTCCTTGTCTCCTCGCTTCTCTCTCTTTGTTGGTTGTAACATTTCGTGGTCTCATGAGACCAATGATGTCTCAATTGTTGTCGATGGTGAGGGCTTTTAGTGATTGCCTATTTTGCTACCTTCGTGATAACCTGCCTATATGCCTTAATTTTTGTTTATCTACTATTGCCATGTCTACTGATTGAGGAGTTTTGCCAATTCTTTAATTTCCTATCTTATTTTATATTGTATTAGATTTTAATGTTGAGCCTCTTGTTTATTCACTTGTTGATTTCTTTTATGGGGGTTCCATTGTTGTATTTGTTTGGTGTTGGGTTCTTGGATTGCGTGCTATTTATCTCTTATTTTCTCGATTTGCATCACACCTCTTTTATTTGGTTGGTTCAGTCTTATGAGCAATTTCTAAGATGGGTATTATAGGTCTTTGCCTATCTTGGAGGTGTCGCCTTTCTTTGTCCGCTCTTTGGATTGATTGTATTATTTGAATGGTGATTGAATCTGCTATTGTTCTTATCTAACTGTTCTTTCTTGCTAACTCGGTTGATTGCGGTTCATTCCCTTTGTTGAGCTATCACATTTCTTTTCTATTGCTTTCTCCGGGACATTAACAAAGGGACTATTTCTGGTTGTTTTACTTTGAAAGATTCATTTATATACCATGTGATTGGGGTGGTGTTAACTATAGGCTCATCGACTTATTTATGATTTTTCTAGTAGTATCCTCATTATCTTATGGAGGGATTATATCGAACAAATTCCATCCACGAACATGGCTATTCAGATTGCAAAGATGGCTCACTCACTTATGTTTATGTATTCTCATGTCAAGATGGCTATATTGATGATAATTCTCTTGAATGAGACTCCTTATCCTTGACTCTTTGCAATTACCTATATATTTTAGATATGATTTTGCTTAGGTTTCTAATAAAGCTCACAAGAATATCAACAATGGGTGCTTCCTTCTCAGTTTGTTGGCTATGATGGTGATGTTCACTCCTTTTGGTTTGGTAGTAGCTCGTGTGATGTAACCCTTCTATTGAAGTTTGGATGCTCATATTTGCATCGATCATGGTGTGATTGAGCATCTCTAACCCATTTTCTTATTATCATACTCATATTATACTATTTTCTTCTACCTTTTTGTCTATATTACCTTAACTGTTCTAATCTATCTCTTATTATAACTTTGTAGGTGTTTCTCTCTTTTTATCCTGCAGGTTTGCTCCATATTACCAAGCACTCCTACAACCATCAGAGCTTTGGCTTTATCTTTTCTTTAGCTTATTATGTTAATCATCTTGTATCTTTTGATTGCTTTAATGTTTTCTTTTGCTCTTGGTTGTACTTAGTTGGATTTACTCTTATGTAGCTCTTTGAGCTAGTTTGAGTTTATCCCCTTTAAGGACCTTGTAACCTTTTTTGTGGCAATAAAATACTCAGGTATAATGGGGTTTCTAAAAAAAAAAAAAAAAAACCATTTCTAGCTTTAGGGTTTCATGGTTTGATTGGATGTTAGGGTGTATGCTCATAGAATGAATGGTATGATGCTTTTAGTCTTATGATTATTTTCTACAAAGGATTGTGCTTAATGGGTGCTATCATAAATAAAAATATAAATGATTTTGCTTGCAGGTGCTTTATAACTCTAAGCATAATCTAATAGGCCAGGTGGACTTAGTCACCTATGTTTGGGGTGATAAGTCCAATATATCTTTTAATTTGTTTGGTCTATTTTAGCTAACCATTATTTTGCAGTGTTAGTTAGATTTCCACTTTTCTTTTCATGTAAATTTATGCAATTAGGATTTTGGAATGATTATTATGGGATTAGGATGAACATTGGTCATAAGATCTATCTTATGCACTATGTGAATAGCATCTACCTTCTAACCATCCAAAAGAAGGAATCAAAGAAAGAAAAGAAAAAGAAGAAGAAAGAAGAATGAAGCTTGAAGAACCCCATAATAATGGATTCCTTGCTTAATTGTAATTTAATTCATTTGTAATCTGAATTGTATAAGGGTAGAGCTCAGCTACTCAATTTGATATTTTTGGATTTGTATGGTGGTGCACGACCACAATGACCTTTTATTCTTTTTATGATTAGCATTAAAAATTGATTGATGATTTATTTTGCTTGTGCATTAAGTGGCATGCTTTTCCTAGTATCTTCCTTGCTTTATGTGTGACCCTGATGTAGATTAGGCTCTTTAGGGAAAAATAAATCTTTTATCAAACTTAGCAACTCAAATTAAAAATAAAGAACTCATAACCTCACCCAAAGCTTAGGTTTAAAATCAAGATAAAGCAATTAGCAACCCCTTAGCTAGATGAGTATTTCTTTTACAATATAATGCACAACAGGATCATATTTCACTCTTGATTGGAGGGCTTCCACCTTTGCTAGAGAAACTTGGCTTGACCTTTAAGAGCCATGGTGGAAACTCTCCTCCTCCCTTCTTGCTGATTTTGGCCAATAACTTTATTTCTCATGCATTAAGCATATGTATCCTATTAGCCTGAGTCAAAAATAATTGTCCAAAAATGAAAATAAAATGAAATTTGAATTACATTAGATTTAGGTCATTTGAAGTATTCCTTTTACATGATCTAGTCTCTTTAAGGAGTGAGTTTAAGGACTTAGTCTCTTTCTAAATAAATAATAGCTTAGTTATCTTGCATAAGCATAATGACTTACCTACATGTATTTAAAATTGTAGGAAGTGTTACTTGGTGGCCACTCCCAGGCAGTTGTAATTCAAGCTATCGGGAGGTTTGTCCTCTCTTTTGGAGGCAAACCAATTTATGATTTAGGTTCTTCTTTCAACCTGCCAAAGCTCCCTTAGGTTGAGGTTGCTTCTCCACTTTGTGGGCCATAAGCATAATTTCTCACCTCTTAGGCATTTTCTTAATCTTGTATTAAGGAATAATAAGTCCTAGATTTCTAATAAAAAATTCAACTCAAACAAATTAAATCAATTTAAAAAATGTAAATCCTATCTATAGGATAGTTTGAGATTGTTCGCTAGGTTTCTTGACATTGTGGGCATCTCCTACTTATCTTCCATTTTTGGCTTTGATAATAACTCCCTCTCTTTGATCAATCCCATTTGATCTTCAAAAATGAACCAATCAATTGATTGTCCTTTCCTATTGAAATCTCTGAAGATAACAATCATTTACCTTAATCGAGAGTTTTCTTAAGGAATCATCATTCCATAGTATGTAATTAACTATGGGCTCTTGCCCCTGTAGGAAACTTAACAAATTTGATTTAAAATAAAACTTGCTTTACTTTTCCATATAAGTAGGGAAGAATCTACATATCAACATCATCCTTAGGAGCCCTTATTGGTGATTAGGTCCATTAAAGGGTAGTGACTTCTATCTCTCAAGATAGCACTATATTTTCTTGATGGCATACCCGAAAACCTAAATAAGTACATCTACAAATTTTATATGGTTACCTCTTTCATTTCTCCCCACAGATTTGAAGGCGACTCCCCTCCCATATAGAAATTTTTCACCACAGATTTTTCTAGCGACTCCGTTGGAGATGGTTCCTCTTTCCATCTTTGGTAAATGATCATTGTCTTTGAGTATCGATAGTAGGTTTGTACTTTGGTATGAATCCAAAATTATCTTTCTTTCTGTTGGCACTTAGCTTATTTCATTCTTAAGATTGAGTTAGCCAACATCTTTTTTTTACACACTCCATGTTGGTCTTAAAATCCCGTTGTTCTCAATGGGTAAAATGAAAAGATCTAAAAAAAATAAAAGACTTCCTCCTTATCATTTTATGATAAGGAAAGGTTCATCTAAAATAATGAAGATAAGATAAATTTTCCATAAGAACTTTGCTTTTCAAGAAGCACCTTTTCAAAATGCACTTAATAAAATATTTAACACAAAATTTATCACCTCATTTAACAATTCCATGTTACATGTAGGATTTTCAAAAATAAAACTAACAACATTTTCCAAAAGCACAAATGAACATCTTCCTTCAAATTCATTTTGAGGAGATTTCAGTTTTGAAATAAAATAAACAATCATCTTTCCAAAAAAATCAAAATCATAAATAAAAGTTTTCAAAAAGCATACATGAATCTTCCCATTCAATATATTCAGACATATTCAATGGAAGTTTAATTTTCAAATAGAACTAAAATTTTCAAAATTACACATGAACACATTCATTCAATATACTCAAATTTATTAAATGAAGATTTTATTCCCAATTAAAAATAAATATCATTTGGGAAATCTCACTTAAACATATTCCACATATGATTAAGTTGGAATTCCTCTCTTTCAAAAAGCAATAGTCGCACATAAAATAAAATTTTCACATTTTCAAAAATAAGATTGATCTCCATTCTACATACCCAAATTTGTTTAATGGAAGTCCCCTTTTTCAAAAAATTAAAACTTAAACAATCACATTTTTAAATTCTAAACATATATGGAACTTCATTTAACATATCCAAATTTGATAAGTGAAGTCTCCAAATCCAAAATCCAAAAATTTTTCAAAACACATTTGGAACTTCATTTAACATACCCAAATTTATTAAGTGAAGTCTCCATATTCAAAATTCAAAATTCTCAAACACATTTTGGAACTTCATTTAACAAACTCAAATTTGCTAAGTGAAGTTTCCAAATCCAAAATAAAAAATCAATAATCATATTTCAAAAATTTTTGAACTCTTTGGAACCTCATTTAACATACTCAAATTTTCAAAGTGAAGTTTCCAAAGTCAAAACCAAAAATTCTCAAACACCTTTGGAACTTCTTTCCTTAGCATACCAAATTTGCAAAGGAGAAGTTTCATTTTCAAAACTAAAACAAATCAAAAATTTTGAACAAACCATTTGGAGTTTCATTTAGCATTCCCAAGTTTGCTAAGTGGAATTTCCATTTCACAAAAACCAAGTGGGACTTCATCTTTAGCATACCAAATTTGCTAAACTTAAATCTCCACATTCAAAACACATCAAAACAAATCAAACACTTAGGATTTCCTTAGCATACCTAAATTTACTAAGGATCCTACATTTTTAAAGATCAAAACATCAAAACAAGAATGAAACACTTAGAATTTTCTTAGCATACTTAAATTTGCAGAATCCTATTTTTAAAAATCAAACAAAACACACTTTGGTTCTTCACTTAGCATACTTAAATTTGCTAAGTAAGAATTCCAAATTTTTCAAAAATCAAAACAAAAAAATTCACAAAAAGAAACAATTACTTTCTTCAAACATTTCACTTACCATACCTAAATTTGCTAAGTAAAATTCCAAAATCACCAAACAAAAACAAAATCAATTGACCCTTACTTTAACATACCTAAATTTGTTAAAGGCAAGGGTCCTCAAATAAAAAATTCAAGTTCAAACAAACATGAACCTATGGAAGCATCCTTATCAAAAAATTTGAATTCATATTTCAACATACTCAAATTTGTTGAAGTTGGATTCATATTCAAAATTCCTCTTTCAATCAATCTTCTCAAATATATTTGAACCCCCCTTAACACTTTGAAGTTGTTGGATGTGGGTTCAAATTTTCAAGTTGAAAAATTCAAAAATCTATAAAGATAGAAATCTGATACAAACTCATTTCTCATTGCAGATTCTTACAATAAGCATAGTGGCAGTTCAGTTTCAGTCTCTTATAATTATTGAAATGCCTGGTTCTCAGAAGTTCATTTTTACATTACCCCATGGTATGGATTTGGCTTTGGATGAAGCCAACTTCCCTTATTTAGACCATACACATCTGATTCACTTTGGTAGAGGATTCGAAGGAGCCAGGATTACTTGTGAGGGCACTCCCCTCACTATAATTAGCAGGACCACGGTGATTGGGCAGAAGCTGGTCATCAAGATTTACTTACCTTCTAACTCTAATGTCTCCTCACAAAATAGGAAAGCAGTGGCATTACCACAGGATTCAATTATATTAGTGCCAGCAATACCAGCCCAAATTGCAGTGTGCCCAAGGGTTTCTCAAGCTGCCCTTGTGAGGGCTAGTACCATTTCATCTGTACCCTCTAAGGGTAAGGCATTACCACAGAGAGTTGGTGGTGTCTCCACCCCAATGCTCTACCCCTCGTTCGACATCGCCAGTTCAGGTTACAACATCTCTTGTTCCATCTAAGTCCATGAAGGCCATGTCCGGGGAAAAGTGCATCCCTTTAGTGATCGGGCTACGTCCAAGGGAGCCAACCTCTTCAACATCATCCATTATGGCAGGGTTGAGCTCTCCTAGTCAACCTTCTGCTCTAGTGGTGGTGTGAAAGGAGTGGCGACCCCAAAGCATCATGGTCATCCCTTCACCAACTCTGCCCATACAGTAGGATGTGGAGATGGTGATAGTGATTTTAGATATTCTAGATGACAGTCCAACTGCACTAGTGGTAGTGGAACATCTTAAGATTGTTAGCCCTCTCATAGCCACTAACAGTCAGGAGTGTCTTCATCTAGTGAGTATAGTCCACACAGGATTGACTCTGTAGTGATAGGTTGGTCATTTGCCTCTGCGATAGTGATCACTCGGTCGACTTGCCCTACTGGATGGATCTTTCTTTAGATGAGATAGTTACACATTATTTCATGGAGAAGAAGGAAATCTTAGGTACGATTTGTCAGATGAAGAGGAAGTCAGCTTCGATCCCAATAAAGATGACTTATTGGGGGACTCAGTTGGAGTCTGCATGGTTGACACTAGGGGATCTCTTCTTAGGGAACAACAAGCCATGGAAGGTGATAAGGTTGATCAAGAAGATACCATAGAATCATCCCAACACCTCTGACATCAGTTGAGATAAAAGGATGAATAAATTGATAGGATTGGCATGTCAGTTATAGGACTTGTAAGCAACAGTTTCAGTGCTTCATAAATAAGCCCCGTTAGTTCATCTTTCTATAGTCGAAGTCAGTCAGCCTAAGTTAGTACATATCTTAGACCTAGTCGAGACTCTACCACCCATTGAGCAAGGTAACACTAGCATGTATAGGAAGGAAGTGGAAAGTACCTCCATACAAGAAAAAGACATAAAATCCATGTTTGAACAGTAGGTTAAGGAAGCTTTGGCTCAAGTTTGGGGAGGATCATCGGTTTCAAAGGGTAGACCCTACCCAAAGGAATTCAATGCAATCCAATATCCCAAGGGTTTCGTGCCTCCTTCCTTCAAAAGCTTTGATGGTAGTGGAAACCCAAGGCACATAGCACATTTCAGGGCCAATTGTTACAACACAGGTGGTAGCGATGCTTTACTTTTCTTCCTTTTCATTAGTAGCCTAGTGGGTATTGCTTTCAATTAGTATGCTAAACTGTCCAATGATCCAGTAAAGACATTTGCTAAGTTAGAGCTACTCTTCATCAAGAGATTTGCTAGAGCTCAGGAAAGGGTTACTATAGGTAATCTAGTTGTAGCACAACAGTACCCCGGTGAGTTCCTTGTTGATTATATTCTTCGATGGTGTAACCTGAGTATGAAGTATAAATTACAGCTATCTAAACAACATGCAATTAAGATTCTCTTAAAGAATATCTATGGCACGATCACCTTCATGCTTAAGGGCTTCACTATCAAGATATTTGAGAAGCTAATCAACAAAATGGCTAGTCTACAAGGAGAGGCCAAACAGTTGCCTTTTCAAGATCAGTTGCCTAAGCAGAAGCTACAAAAGGTCTATGAAAAAAAATTAGGAGCAGTAGTAGTGATTGACAAGGGGAAGTAGCCAGTTAGAGATCAGTCTGAGAGACCATGACCTCAGCAGCCTCCACCTCCTTTGCCACCATTGAGGCAACCCTATCGGCCTCCATGATAGCCTCCACGGATAGCACAACCACCGCCTCAGCCATACCACTAGCAGTGACATGCATACCCGCCACTAGGTAAATATGGTCCACTTAATCTTTTAGATAAGTTAAAAAAACCTTATTTTGTTAAGAGGGAGGTAATCAAGAAAATATTTAAGAATCTCTTAAAGAAACTATTTTTTTTCAGAGCCTAGGAGACTAGGAAGTAGGAAAAGTCATGATCCAAACTTTCCCTTACCAGTATCTTGAGCCATGTGTTTTGGAGGATTGCTTCACATTCAAGGACGGCTTGAACAATTTGACTTTTTGGTATCCCAAAGGAATATTTATGAACAACCCCGTTCCATTAGGTAATCCTTGGGGATACATGTGATCCTATCGAAACTAAATAAAGTTGGGATATCTCTCTAACCAAAACCTCTAAGATGATCATCCAAAAGATCTAGAAGCTTTGCTTGTAGGTGCACAGTCAAACCTCCAACACCAAGAAGGTTTGTAGTTGTTGCCAACTCTAGGAAAGGGGAGCGGCTTGGCGACATGTGTGTCAGATAGCCCCTTAGCATAGCCACCATGTCGACCTCCCTTCATGCGGCTTCCACTGTGACTTCTTCATTTCAACTAGCTCTTCTATTTCTTCTACTAGTAGAACTCTTATATCAGCGGATAAGGGCATCAAATCCCTTACTCCACTCACTTTACTTGACTTATACTTTGTACCTCCAAATAATTCTAAGAAATTGAAGAATAAAGCTAGTTTAAATTACATCTACATCACTTCTGATGGATTATCTTCTTCTATTCCTAATGATAACTCTTCAAGTCTAAATAACTATAATAATTCCAATCATCCTCTTTCTGATTCAGAGTTGGACTTTCCAAGTCAGAATACAATGGGTTCACCTATTGAGATAAACTTGGAATCATCCATTGAGGGTCCCATAGGAGAAGGTTGTAGGTGAGCGATGTGTAGAGAATATTTCATTATCTTGCCATAAGAGATCACCGAAGTTAACCTCCATAGTGGAAAAGTTCTACCTCCTAGGGTAGCACCTCAAGATAGAGGGAAATAATTCATTGGTAATGAAGATTGATAAGCCCTTCCACAGGATGCTCCACCTTTGGATATGCTTATGGAAGACTAGCTGAAGGTGGATACAATGTCCTTTTTCATCTAAGAAAGTTGCCATCTATGCTAAGCATATATGATGCCCTTATCTTATCCAAAGAGATGATGGAATCAGTAATCAAGGCTCTCCTTGATCCTAAAATATACATAGATCAACTGACCGCTATAGGTGAGGAAGCACATTATGCAAAAGAAGCCTAAAAAATCACCTTCATAGATGAAGACCTTCTTCGGGGACTTGGAGCACAACCTCCCTCTACATCGTTAACATGGACAGTTTGGACTGAGTTCTCATGGATTCAGTGTATCATTATAGTCTAAACACCCTTGCCTTTTTTTGAAGATCGACATCTAAACTCAGGAGATGGGATGATGTTTGAGGATTCAATGATCAAGGTTAGCTTTAGGTTCTATAGTGTTACCTTTGGAGATAGGTGAATGGAAGCTGAAGCCAAGTTCTACATCATTGATTGAATACTTCATTTACTACTTTGCTTGGTAGGCCTTGGATACATCGAGAATAAGATCATTCCATCCCCTTCATCGATTGCATCAAGTTCAAAAGATGGAATTGAATACCATGTCAACAAGATGAAAAGCCATTTTTAGTTAGAGAGGTTGAGATTTATGAGGATGCAACCTACTATCTTCCTCAAAACACACTTTCTCATGAACTTGGACAAAATTCAAATGCAAATACAAAAGAAAGAAAATGAAGCAAAAGAAAAGATAAAATAAAATTAAAGAAAAGAAAAGTCCAAGTGAACAAGAAAGGGAAATTGAAGAAGAAATAGATCCACATATCACATTCCACCCACAGTTCATTCCATCATATGGACATGTGGGTAGGATGGCTCAACCTCCACCAGGGAGGTAGAGGCAAAATAGAGCGTTCAGTGGGAGACCCCTAGTTGGCCTTCAGCCAATAGAGGTCATGTTCTAGTTCATAGGAGTACCCCTACTATTCACATAGACTTGGAATCCAGCTCGGAGGATGAGTCTAATGTGATTAGTATACCAGCCAACCCCTCTCAGCGGGTTCCATTGGAGGTGACTTTTGATCCAGCAGAGACAAAGACTAGGCCTCCAAGCAAAGCAAAGTATTCGAATCTGGTTTATATGAAACTATTAAGAAGCAGTTGGGAACCTTAGCTCTTACCTCACTTACATCTTAGCAAGTTGAAGGTTTAGTAGTTAAAGAAGTCCCTAAGTCTTTCAATGACATAAAGTAAAAGAAGTTATTTTTGGGATCATCATCCTCAAGCCAAGTTGATAAGAGGAGGATACTTTTAAAGAATTAATGGAATTACCTTTTGACTTTTACTCACCTTGTGTTCAAATATTATACAAAAGGTTTAGTTCTCACATGGTCCAAGCATAGGTGAATACTTTGAAGCTATGGAATATACGACAGGAAGCACAATCAAGAGCAAGACTAGGATTGATAATGGGTCCATGATGATGAGATTGCCCTTGTTACCAATCATTTAGAGTCTGATAGTTCTTTCTCACACATCCCCAACTCTTATGAGAATGTGTGTTTAGAAATCTCAGATGATCTCCACGTCAAAGAGGCACCGCTGAAATTTGAAGAGGAGATTCATTCAACAATACACAAGCTTAAAGAAATCAACCTCGGGACATAAGAAAATCCACGCCCGACATACATCAGTTCATTACTGAATGAAGAAGAAACCAATGACTTAGTTAGCTATTGACTAAGTTTAAAGACTCTTTGCATGGAGTTATGAAGAAATGCCTAGATTATCTCGGCATAGTCCACAAGCTAGCAATAGACCTAATGTACCCTATTAAGCAAGCTCTAGATGCATGGGATTAGAAATTGAATACAGTCATTTATGAAGTCAAGAAATTGATCAATCTGGTTTCATCGGAAGAAAAATATCCTACCTGGTTAGCTAGTGTCATCCCAGTTAAGAAGAAGAATGGCCAAATTTGCATTTGCATTGATTTTAGGGACTTAAATAAGGCATGTCCTAAGGATGAGTTTTCCCTTCCTATACCAGAATTAATGGTGGATATTCCCTCATCTCTTGTAGTCTACTATTTCATGGATGGATCATCTAGCTATAACCAAATCAAGATGTATACGAAATATGAAAGAAACACTACTTTACTAACCCGATCAAAATCTTCTGTTATAGGGTCATGCCTTTCGGCCTTAAAATGCTAGTGCTACATACCAATGGGCCATGACTCAGATCTTTAATGAACTCATCCATCATTAGGTTGAGTGATATGTTGATGATCTAGTAGTCAAGAGCAGAGAAAAGGAAGACCACATCTTTGACTTGAGAGTAGTTTTCGAATGGTTAAAATAATATAACCTCAAAATGAATAAAGTGCATTGAGTAGCTTCAAGAAAATTCCTTAGGTTTATTGTTCGACACCAGGGAATAGAAATAGATTCTGAAAAGATTAAAGCTATCTTAGAAATGCCACCTCTTAGAGTTTAACTCAACTCGGATCCTTTCAAGGATGGGCGTATCTAAGATGCTTTATCTCAAACTATCGGGGAGATGCAAGCCATTCTCAGCACTTGTCAAAAAGGATGCCAAGTTCAAGTGGGATGACAAGTGCCAACATGCCTTTGAAGACATCAAGCAGTATTTGGTGAAGCCACCAGTTCTAACAATGCCTGTCTTGGACAGGCCACTCATCCTTTACAATGCTGCATTGGCTAACTCTCTCGGTGTTCTGTTGGCCCAAGCCAACGATGAAGGAAAGGAGAGCACACTCTACTACCTCAGTCATCATCTGATCCCTATTGAAGCAAACTATCCATCTATTGAGAAACATTACCTAGCTTTAATCTTTGCGTCTCAGAAGCTATGACACTATATATTTTCTCAAAAAGTCAACTTGATCTCTAGAATGAATCCACTTTAATATCTCATGACACGACCAATGCTATCAAAACGTTTGGCTCACTAGTCCATGATAGTTTTGTAGTTTGATATCACATTTGTACCCCTCTGTGTGATAAAAGGATAGCCACTGAAGGATTTCTTAGCAGCACACCCACTTCTTGATTCTTCTTAGTGATGATCTCCCGATGAACAAATCATGAACTTAGGGAGGTTAACCATCGATGGAGATGTATTTTGATGGTCTGCTTTTTTCTTAAAGGTGAAGCACCACAATCTATTCTCCCGAAAGGTGAAGGGTAGGAATAGTTCTTCTAACTCCAAACCGCGATGTGATGAGATTCTCATACTATCTATCCAACCCACACCAACAAGAAGTAGTATGAGGCTTTGATTTTTTGGTCTAAAGTTAGCCATCACTATCATTGTCAAGAGCATCAACATCTTTGGGGATTCTCAGTTGGTCATCAACCATATTGTCGGGTCTTACCAGGTTCTCAAACCCAAGCTTTGTCATTATTATGAGTATACCATGAAGTTGTTGGCCCATATTCCTGAAGTCACCATCTACAAGGTTCCCAAGTAGAGAACACAGTAGCAGATGCCTTGGCCAAACTTGCCAAAGAGTTGGCATGTCTGGAAGATGAGTCCATTTCAATAAGGGTCCAAAATAGACAAGTCTATCCCTTATTGATGTTGAACTCATCGAGACTTTCTCTTGAAGGGGAGGTTACCTTTGCCAAAATGGATAAAGAGCTGGATTGGAGGCAACCATTCATAGATTACTTGAACACCAAAGAACTACCTCAAGAAAATTCACAAGCCCATTAGGTGAAATAAAGAGCTCTCTCCTACGCTTTTGTTGATGACACACTGTACCATTGGCCCTTTGACAAAATGTGGTTGTGTTGTTTAGACAAACATGAAGCCCATGGAATTATAACTGAGGTATACTCAGGTCTATGTGAAATGCATCAATTTGAAGATGAAGATGAAAACCATGCAACTTGGATACTACTAGCCTTCGATGATTACAAATTGTATGGATGTAGCTAGGAGATGCCATCAGTGTCAGCTGCACGGTGTGGTCCTCCACCAGCCACCCAATATTCTACACACTACACTGGCCTCATGGCCATTTGAGTGTTGGGGAACCCACATTGTAGGTCTGATCGATCCTCCTTTTCCAAGGGGCATTCATCTTAGCACCACTACTTTTCCAAGTGGAAGCCATCCCACTCGAGGTCATAGCAACATGTGCTAATTTTTTGAACCATATATAGTTTGGGGTTATGAATTATATTTGATTCAGCACATTCCAAAGATCAAGCCGTAGAAGACATGGTATAGATTGGAGATACTCCACCATCTACTACCCTAGAGAAAATGGCTTAGTAGAAGCATTCAACAAAACTTTCATCCATAGACTCTGATGATAATAAATGAAAGTGGAACGAGTAGTTGAAGCCCCTACAGCACCATATACCGACTCAACTCACCCCATTTTCCTTAGTGTATGGATCAAGCCATTCTACCTTTAGAAGTTTAACTCCCATCACTAAGGATAGCATTGGTAACAAGATCACTATAGAAGAATGCAAAGTTGTAGTTAGAAGAGCTCAAAGGTTTGGAGTATGGTCACCATCTAACCTTGAGTTATACAAAGCCTAAATGATTAAAGCTCACAACAAGTTGTTCTGCCCTAGGTCTAAGTAGGAGAACATGTATTAGTCCTAAGGAGAATAATTACTGCCCATCAAAAAAAGGGTGGAAAGTTTGAACCCACTTGGGAAGGCCCCTATGTCATAGAGAAGGCCTACCAAGAAGGATCTTATCAGCTTATTGATTGTAAAGGGGAACACCTGATGCTTCCAATTAATGGGCTCTATCTAAAGAAATATTACCCATGAAATAAATCATGTTTAAAATAATTATTAATAAAAAAGAACAAAAATCTAATTCCATTCATCAAATCTTCTCTCTTTGCATTGTTTGCTTGTCTTGAATCATCGTGTTTAGGTAGCTAGTCCTAGTGGCATCCTATCCCTCTTTCACAACACAAACATAATCTCTTGATGCTTTTAGAATAGGTGTAAGAGGAGGCATCCTATTTGATTATCATAACTAAGTTAGATGTGAGAACCCAAGCATCCTTTCTTAGTGGGAATCTTTTTTCCATCCATGGCACCATTTCATCAAACCCTAGTGTTTAAGGTAGGTGTAAGAGTCCCCTGAGGATCCTATTCCTTTTAACACATGCACAACATAAACACAAATTTTTATCTCAAGCTATTTGATGTGGGAGCCCCTGTGGCACTCACTCATTAGCACTAGGTTGGGTCTACATGCTACCTCACTCATGTATGTCACCCTAGTGATCATTTATTGGAAGATGTGAGTCCCCACAAATTCTTCCTAACTTGACCATTGAAAACCAATAAATGCCTTATTAGTATGGTATCCTTCACTGCATAGCCAGTAAGCTTGTTAACTTCATTTAAGAAGATGTGAGTCCTTGTGCTTTCTTCTTGAACTAGTTGTCATGCTCTAACTAGGTCAGTATATTTGAGGCAGTGATAAGTCCCTCAAAGGCTCCTTTCCTCTTGACTACTTTTGAGTTGATCTAAGTCCCTGGCATTCACTCAGTTGTCCTAGGTCGATAGCACTGTGATAAGATACTATCCCAATAGTCTATGAGGATGTGAGTCCTCAGCTTTCCTAGGCTGATTGCAAACCGATGGCACCTTAGGTTGGTTGATGTTTGCTATGCTAACATCAACACCCGTGAGTACACCACTCAGGATGTAAGTCCCCTGGCTTTCCCTTGAGTTGGACACCAATACCTATATGACTAGCCATGTCATCTTCTCTGGTGTTGGATTAAGCCCCTCGGCACTCTATTTGGATGGATCAAGTCCGACCCCATTTAAACACTACCGTTACTTTTGGATTAAATAGTTCATCTCTTCCTAGTAGCCACCCGAAGAATTTGTCTCATGATTCTCCCTTGGTTTAGTAAGTCTAAGATAGGTGGTTGATAAGAGCTCCTTCTCAGTATGATCCCTCACAAACTAATAGGGTCCACACTTAAACAAATAAATAACTAAAATAACAAAATAAATAAAATGAATTTGCTTGTGGATTAGGAATTCAAGCCCCCAAAGGGCCCCTTTTCCAAAGCAGGCATCCTATCTTTAGGTGCACCAGAACTCCCTATAGAAATGCGACTACCTAAGTTGAGATAAATCCTGGTTTGGTACTCACTGTAGTCTCCCTTAGGTCGGGTTCATTATTTTCCACAAGCAAGTTACCCGCAATCATTCTTTGAAAGATGTAAGACTATGATGCATTCTTTCTAGCATGATTATTCAAAACGGGCATCCTAAGGGTCGATATTGCCCAAAGCAATCGATCACCCAATGATCTTTCTAGTGGAAAATGTGAGTCCTGAGCTTTCTTCCCTTCAATTGATCATTGCAAAAGGCACTCCTTTGGTTGATAGTTCTCCCATCGCGGGAAGCTACTCCCTTTGGTTCAAAGAAATGAGATAGGTCTAGCTTCTAAGCTCCTTCAATATGATCTATCAAAACCAATGGAATCCACCAAAACTAAAAAAAATAATTTAATCTTTGACTATTCTTGAGCGATTTAAGTCCCCAAGGACATTCACTCAATAGTCACCTAGGTTTGGTCCATTTGTTGCCCAAAAATTGATCACCCAATGGTTCCTTATTTCTGTAAGATGTGAGTCCCCATGCTTTCTTCTTAAGACTTGACATTGTACCATTTGTTGGATATACCCTAAATGGAATGGTAAAGGGGACTCCATTTGGCCATCATAAATACAAATCAAATAAACCTAATCTTGACTATCTTTGAGTTGATTTAAGTCCCCCCAAGTCCAATCTCTAATAGATTATTCTAAATGGTCTCTTTGGAGGATGTAAGTCTACGCTTTCTAGTACAAGATAAAAGGCATCCCTTTGGTTGGTTAGTAGACTACCCTTGGATTGGCTGAGTTAGTTTTTCCATGACTCTTACTTAGTGCACCTCAAAACCAATAGGGTTCATCTAAAATTCAAACCTAAAAAAATTAAAAAAATTCAACCGTCTTCCCCAGTGGAATTTGAATAAATAATTTTCTCTCAGTGAGATTCAAATCAAATCAAACCTCTCATCCCCTTGTGGATGATTTGAACTTGCTTCCCTAGTGGAAGGTTCACACCCTATCCCTTAGTGGATTCTTCCTCTCTCTTATGTCTTGGACATAAGTAGAGCCACATTGCACTAAGCTCTGGATTCTTTCTATGCCTTAGGTTAGGGATAGATTATTTCTATTAGTGCTTGTAATCTCTCATTGTTGTTGATCATTTCGGTCAACACCAATACGCGTGGTGTTCCTTGTCAATCACACCACACCTATTGGGCACCCTTTGTTGACCTCATTTTAGGATGAGCTCTCAACCCCTCCATCTTAGACATAAGACTCCTCTTAGACTTTAAGAGTTCCTTAGTCTTAAGACACATCTAGTGATTAGGTGGATAACAAAGCCCTTAGAAGAGTTAGCCAGAATAGTCATGCCTTGGGTGTTAAGAAAATTTTCCTACCCTTAGCTTAAACCATTTGTCACTTTCCATCCTTCAAGTCAAACTCCAAATCAGTCTTATTGATTTTATCCAAACTCAAATCAAAGCTATATGATTGAAATCTATGGTTGAAATCCATGATTGAAATCCATGATTGAAATCTATGATTGAAACCATGATCAAAATCCATCAAAATTCCTAAGTCCAAATCTTTCTAAGTCCTTCCTAAGGACTTAGCCAAAATCTTGATCCAAATCCAAAAACTTTGAGATTTTCTCATAATTTATATTCTCATTTATATTCATTTCTATATATATATATATATATATATATATATATATATATATATATATATACATATATATATATATATATATGAAATATAAATTCAAACCAATCAAACTAAACTCAAAAGTCAAAATCAATTCATGAAATTCTCTTAAGTCCTTATTTTCCATTAACTTTAGCCAAAATCAACTCTAAACCAATTCAAACTCATGGGATTTTCAAAACTCATTTATATTCTCATTTATATTCATATATAAATGAAATATAAATATAAAAATCAAATCAAATCCTCAAATTAAATTCCAAATCTAAAACTTTCTTAAGTCCTTAATTTTCCATTAATGGACTTAGCCTAAATCATCATCAAATCAATTCAAATTCATGGGATTTTTTCATAATTCATTTATATCTCATTTATATTTACATATATAAATGAAATATAAATATAAATCAATCAAACCAAATTCAAAAATTGAAACTCCAAACTCCAAAGTTTTCCTAAGTCCTTTAAATCCTTCTTAATGGACTTAGCCCAAATCATGATTAAACCACTTCAAATCCTTGAAATTTTCTCATGATCCATTTATATTCTCATTTATATTCACATATATAAATGAAATATTCAAACAAAACTATTTCCAAAAAATCAAACTCAAATCTTCAAAATCCAATCTAAGCCCTTCAAGTCAAAATCTTGAACTTAGTCAAATCAATTTCAAATCAAGCCAAACTTGATTTTTCTTCATGATTCAATTAACCCTACAATCATGAACCCATATATAAATCCAAACTTCAATCACTCAATCAAAACCCAAGTCAAAAATCAAACCCAAAATCCCTTCATATTCTTCCTTTGAATATGAAATTATCAAATGAACCAAAACCCATTTGACTTCAAACCACTTGTAAATGGATTTATATTTCAATCATAAGTCCATATACAAGATCAATCAAGCTCAAATCAAGCTTTGACCAAGCCATTTGACCCACTTAGGCTCACTTGATCCAAAGTGACCTAAAGTACCCTTATGAGCCAAATTCTAATCCAAACCAAATTGGATTGAACCAAAGTCACCTTGCCTCTCATCATGATCAATAGTCATCATGGGATGATCAATCATTCAAATCAAAACTAAGTCAATCTAAGTTGACCAAGTCAACACTTAGTCCAAAATGAAACCTAACATAGCTAAATTCCACCATAGGCTAAATTGATTGAAACCATTAATCTAAGTTCACTCATGTATATGTTTAAACTTGACCAAGCCAACATTTATTAACCCAGCCCACTTGACCCAAGTTGATCCAACTTAACCTAAAAAGTCAAAATGCATCAAAACTTGATCTAAACTAAATTGGTTGAAACCAAGTTCATTCCAAATCACTTGAAACTTGACCAAAGCCTCAATTGGCCAACTAAACCTAACGCCAATTGATCTTGACCTAAAGGGGTCATGTTGAGCCAAATTTAAACTTAACCAAAAATTAATTGGAAATAAAGATACCAATCCATATGACTAACCTAACCAACCATGACCTAGCCCAAATAGGTCAAATGGGTCAAATAGGTCAACTTAACCCATTTGACCTAAATGAAGTCAAATGAGCCAAATTCAAAACTATACCAAATTGAACAAACCAAAGCCACCAAAACATTTCAAATGGTCATATGAACTTGACCCAACCCTTGGTTTGACCCAATTTGACCAATTGGTCAACTTGACCCAAGTTGAACCATTTTGACCTAAATAGGTCAACATAGGCCAAACCTTATCAAATGAATTCAAAATCTCATGAAACTTGACAAAACCTAGTTTCTCACATACACAAATACATATTCAAAATAAGTAAAATGACCATCCCTAGGCCATAGAACAAATTTTGACCTAATCCATGGGTAATTTGGTCATACCCTCTTCATATCCACTTTATGCTTTCCTAATAGCTCAAGGGGACCAAATAAAAGAGTGGTGTACCCAATGGGTGGGTCACCCACCAAGGCCAAACCCGACCCCATGGGTCAAATTGGCTCATTCTAAATCCCTCTTCCACTCAATTTCAAGCACATGGGAGGTTGGCAATCCACTCAAGGCCTCAAACCAACCATGTGCCAACTCAAAATGGATCAAACAACCTTCCCATTAGTCAGGATCAAAAGAATCCCATCCCATCCTTCAAGGGGAGATATACTAATTCATTCAAAACCATCATTCCTCAATTTGATCAAGCCCTAAAGAGTGTTAGGAAAGATCAGAGCCTTCCTAAGCATTCTTAGAGGGATTTGAATTTGAGATTTCTTTTCTCCATAAAAAAATAGGGGAGCTTACTTGAACTTCCAACTTTCTCCACACTAAAAACCACTCTAATTCCTCTTGCACTTCCTCTGATCAAAACACACTCAAGCTTTTACTTGAGTTCTCACGGAGAGGAGCAATTGGATCAAAGCCGCAAGAGATTTGAAGTGGTTTTGGTCCATAGAGCAATCCACTCAACCCCAAGGAACATCAACAGGCCATCTCCACTATGAAGCTACCTCATCGATCTCGATGAGGTATGGAATTTTGACCACCTAGCATAGAGGTGTTGGTCTTTGTGAATGGAATTTTCAATTCATGCAAATTCCATATTGGATGCATTCTTATAGATGGTGTGGGTAAAATTTGTTTCAATTCAGCTCAATCTTCCCAGATCATGGACTCAATCTAGGGAAGAATAGATCTTGGCATCCATCATTGCATTTTGGATGACAGATTTCTAATTTCTTTATCCCTTTTAAAACGGGGAGATCCCAACCATCCGATCTTGATGGTGAGATCAAAGTGTGTCCCACCGCCCACTTGATGTGATGTTTAAGTAGTGGGCTCATGGCATGTGTAAAGCTTGACCACCACCACATGTGCCGTGAGGGATTAGTTAGGATTCTTAATTAATGCTAATTAATCTATTGATCTTCTAAAATTCATCTCCCTCTCAATAAAATTTAGAAAAAATATGAAATAAATTTTTTATGGAAAGATAATTCAACCTATAATATTTTAAAATAATTTCAATGGATTTTGAATTATGCTTTTCTAATTTTAGGCTTTATTGAAATTTCATTTTGCTAATTAGCCTTTTGATTAATTCCAAACTTCTTGAGTATATTTTGGGGATGACTTCTTTTCCTAATTTTCTTGCAATTAATTTAAAGGCTTAATTGGGGAATTGCATATGGGTTTCTAATTACCCCTTAACCTAATAAAGGATAATTAAGGTGTGATTAGTGGTTTTAATCCATGATTAGAGTTGATTAAGGATAGTAGATAGAGGTTTAGAGAATAATTTTGGGGCATTTCCTAAGCAACTAAACCTCCATTTTCTTTTAATCTTCTTAATTAAGGGTTAATTCATTAATTATCTCCTTAAATTAAAAAAATTCTAAAATTTCAGAACTTAATTAATCTACTTTGGGTAGATGCTTAAAATAATAACCTAAGTTCAATTAAGGAAATCAAAACCCAATTCATATGTGTGAAAGGGTGTTTTGAAATTACTTAAGCTAAACCCCTTGCTTAATTAACCATTAATTATGAGTCAAATTGCATTAGACATTTTTCTTATTAGGTGCATTACAAATTTAAATTCCTTGTGAGTTTTTATGTCATCTCATTGGCTCATAATTATTTGGTTAACTATGTTAAGGTGGTGTAGGTAAGGTTTAATTGTTTTAATTCAATTCATACCTTAACCTAATTAATACATAAATGAAATCTAATCATCTAAAAATTAAAAAAAAATATCAAACACATGTGGAATGGGTTAGGAACAACAAACACAACTCACCTTTTCAAAATTAAATCAAAACTTCAAACTAAATAAAAACAATACACTTTGATTTATTTTAAACTTTCTTATTCTATAAGAATGTCTTTAGGATTTAATTAAAGTGAATTCATTTACAAGTTTTCATTGATTTGAGTCTTTCCCCAACATGTTAAATTTATATGTCATGTGGTTTCACACATTCATATTTTTCAAATTTAAGTTTAAAATGAAATTATTTACTTTATGTCAAATTTGCATGTGTTGGCTAAAGTAGAAATATGAGTGGCTATTATCACTACTAAATTCAAATTATTTTCAAAACATATAAATCAAGTATCAAATCTAAAAGTATGCTACTTATATTTTAATTATGAGCTTGCATGTGAAAGAGTAAGGTGTGTTTAGCATAGGTTTCTCTCCTCTCTTTTATATTAGCATAGTTTTGATAGAGTTGGTAAGATGTATGGTTCATTTGAAAAGAACCTAACACTTACCTAATTCTATATCCTATTCATCTCTATGCTACCACTTAAGAAGGGTTACCACTAGCACACATAAATTTCATAAAAAAAATGAATTAATTAATACAATTTATGCATTCTTTCCTCTCCATTTCATATACACATGTTTGTATTTAAGAAAAGTGAGGTTGAGAGGTAGGTTAACTAAGTCTTGTACCTTACATCCGTTAACAATGGCGTTGTACTCACTTATGCCTTTCTTACTTTAATGTGTGTATGTGAAAATTTGGATAAAGAAACCCTTTTCTACTTAAGAAAAATCATGCATAATAAACTTCTAAATTTCCTTAAATAGATTAGTTAGCATGCATCATAAAGTGTGTTAAATGTTCTCATATATGTATAAATATGCTTAGATTCACTCATATGCATGTTATACATGTTGGGAAAGAAATGAAGTGATGTGTGTTGAATTTGGTTCATTTTGTTTAATCTTAAAATTCCTTTTTTTGAATAGTTTATTTAGAGTTCATCTAAACTTAGGATTAATTAAAAGACTTAATCAAAACATTCACTAAACAAAAAAAAATGTGAACCTACTTTAGAAATTACTTAGGTTAAAAAGAGAAGTTCTCTCTTTCCCTCCTCTTCATAACTTAGTAATTAATTGTAGGATTCACTTGAATCTAATCAAAATATGAAATAAAATCAACTTAAGATAACTAAACAACTTAAACAAAACCCTCCTCTAAGTTGAACTTGTTTTCCCACTTATAAAAAAAAACCCATAGCTACATACCACACAAACCTTCAAAGCACACATTAGCCTAAGTCACCATTTCTAGCTTTAGACAATGCATGGTTTGGTGTTTTTTATTTTGTGATATATGTTTTAGACTTGATGTTAGGGTGTATGCTTGTAGAATGAATGGTAGATGCTCTTACTCTAATCATTATTTCTGGGATTGTACTTAAGGTGTAATCATAAATAAAAATATAAATGCTTTTGCTGCTTTATACCCTAAGCATAATATTGTGGACTTAGTCACCTATGTGTGGGGTGATAAGTCCAATATACATGCTTGGGATTTATTTGGTTTGTTTTAGCTAACCTTATTTTGGGTGTTTAGATTTTTTTTCTTTTAATGTAAATTTATGCAATTAGATTTTGGAATGATTATTATGGGGATTAGGATGAGCATTGGTCATAAGATCCTATCTTATACACCATGTGAAGCCTTGGAGCATCTACCTTCCAACCATCCAAAAGAAGGAATCAAAGAAAGAAAAGAAAAAGAAGAAGAAGAAAGAAGAATGAAGCTTGAAGACCCCCATAACAATGGATTCCTTGCTTAATTGTAATTTAATTCATTTGTAATCTAGGTTTTATAAGGGTAGAGCTCAGCTTCCCAATTTGATATTTTGGTTTGTGGGTACCCACCACAACCCTTTTATTCTTTTTATTAGTTTTATAAATTAATTGATGATTTGTTTAGCTTGTGCATTAAGTGGCATGCTTTTCCTAGTTTACTTTATGTATGGCCTAGATGTGGATTAGGCTCTTTAGGGAAAAATAAATCTTTTACCAAACTTAACAACTCAAATTAAAATAAAGAACTCATAACCTCACCTAAAGCTTAGTTTAAAATCAAGATAAAAGAATTAGCAACCCCTTATTGATGAGTATTTCTTACAATATCATGCACAATAACATCTTATTTCACTCTTGATTAGAGGGCTTCCACCTTGAGAAACTTGGCTTGACCTTTGAGAGCCATGGTGAAACTGACCTCCTCCTTTGATTTTGGCCAATAACTTTATTTCTCATGCATTAGGCATATGAATCCTATTAGCCTGAGTCAAAAATAATTGTCCAAAAATGAAAATAAAATGAAATTTGAATTTCATTAGATTTAAGTCATTTGAAGCATGCCCTTTACATGATCTAGTCTCTTTAGGGAGTGAGTTTAAGGCCTTAGTCTCTTTCTAAATAAATAATAGCCTAGCTATCTTGCATAAGCATAATGACTTGCCTACATATATTTAAAATCATAGGAGAAGTTAGTTGGTAGCCAACCTTAGGTGGTTGTAAGTCCAAGTTGTCCTCCTCTGGAGGCAAACCAATTACCCATTTTTTTCCTTAGATTTAGGCTGTGCTTCCAGCCCCTCGCCAAAGCTCCCTAGATTTAGGTTCTGAGGTTGCTTCTCCCCCTTTGTGGGCCATAAGCATAATTCCTCACCTCTTAGGCATTTTCTTAATCTTGTGTTAAGGAATCATAAGTCCTAGATTTCTAATGAAAAATTAAACTCAAACAAATTAAATCAATTTTAAAAATGTAAAGCCCAACTATAGGATAGTTTGATATTGTTCGCTAGGTTTCCTAGCATCTTGGGCCTCTCTTACTTATCTTCCATTTTTGGCTTCAATAATAACTCCCTCTCTTTGATCAATCCCATTTGATCTTTAAAAATGAACCAATTGATTGATAGTCCTTTCCTATTGAAATCTTTGAAGACAATGATCATTTACCTTAATCGAGAGTTTTTCTAAGGAATCACCCTGTAATTAATTATGGGGCTTGCCCTATATGAACTTAATGAACCCAAAATAAACCTACTTTACTTTTCCATGTAAAGTAGGGAAGAATCTCAGTACATATGCACCCATTGTCTTAGAGTCTTTATTGAGGTGATTAGGTCCATTAAAGGGTAGTGACTTCTCTCAAGATAGTACACTATTTCCTTGATGACATATCACCGAATAAGTACATCTGGATCTGCATCCTAAAAAGATGAATTTTATATGCTTTCCTCTTTCATTTCTTGACATTTGAAGGTGATCCCATATATAGAAAATTTTCACCATAGAGAGACATAGATTGGAGATATTCTACAATCAACTACCCGAGGGTAAAGAGCAAGCCTTCTAAACTCATCCAAATACTAAAGAAGACACTATACAATAAGAATAGTGGTGGCATTAGCATAGTTGAAGCCTTGTACAAAACACCACATATATAACTCCAACATAGTCTACTCTTTTCTCCTTAGTGTATGTGTCCAAATTTCTACCATTAGAAATATAACTCATTACTAAGGATGCAAGATCAACAAAAGGAGAACAAGTTACGTTAGAAGAGCTTGAAGGTTTGGAGGAGAGATGCCTGCATGCCAAAACCTCAAGTTGTACAAAGCTAAAATGATTCAAGCTCACAACAAGTTGGTCCATCCTAGAGCTTTTCAAGTATGAGAGCTTATTTTAGTTCTAAGGAGACCGATTGCCCATTGTAATATGGGAGGCAAGTTTGAACCACTTTGGAAGGCCTTTTGCCATAAAGAAGGCCTACCAAGGAGGATCTTATTAGCTTATTAATCATAAGGGTGAGCACCCAAATCTTCCAATCAATGGGCTTTACTTAAAGAAATATTATAAATCATGTTTAAAAAATAAGTATCATCAATGAAAGTTCCATTTTGAATTCAATCTCTTTCATGTTGAAAGTATTCTTATTGGAATACCACATGTGTTTAGGTAGGTGTGTAAGGAACCCCAGTGATGTCCCATCCTTCATCGACAATACAAACACAAACACAAACAAAAACATATAAACAAACACATATCTTTTATCCTGTTACTAGTTGAGATAACGCCCCTAGTGGCACTCACTCAAAAGTTATTTTAGGTTGGGCTAACATGCTACCCTTCTAGTGTGTCATCCTAGTGGTCTTTTTGCTTTGGAGAATGTAAGTCTGCTATGCTTTTCTTCCTTGGCCATTGGACACCGACGTTCACCTTGTTAGTTTGGTAGGCCTTACATGATGGTAAGCTTTCTTTCTTGGGTCCACTACTTCTTCTTTCACGCTTAGTAGTCTCTCTAGTTAGATAACATATGTCCCATCGATGATAGATTATCTCATGATCGTTCCCACTTGGAAAGTTGTAAGCCTACATGCTTTTTTTGATTGATCGCTGTACAGCACCTTAGGTTGGTTGTTCTCACTATGTTGATGGATACACCACTTATGCTGACATATAGACGTTAAGTTCATTGGTTCTCCCACCTTAGGAGACACCACTCATGGCAGATGTAAGTCTACTATGCTTTCTCCTTGAGTTGGCCACCGTACACCTATAGGCTTACTTTTCCGTGCTCAGGATAATGCCCTTAGCATCATTATGGGCACTATATTTGGATCACATCCTCTATGACCCCATTTAGACACTATTTACTAATGAATTGAAGCTTTCCTTCCTAGTAACCATCCTGGTTGGAGAATCTATCTTGTGGATGTGCATTCTCCTTGGTCCAAATTTGAGATAGTCAAGTCCGACATAGCCCCTTCTCGTGGTCCCTTGCACACCAATGTGTCCATACAAACATATAAAAAAATATATATTTACTTGTGATTAAGAGGACACTAGCCATTTTGAAGTATCCTATCTTTAGAGCAGTGTTAGCAAAACTCCTTATAAATTTCCTGACTACTCTTGAGTTGATATAAGTCCCCAATAGAATTCACTCAGTAGTCTCCTCTAAGTTGAGTTTGATTTGTTGTGCTACCAAAGGTCACCCCAGATTTTTTTTCCCTACTTTAGAAGATGTAAGTCCATTACGCATTTGTAATCAAAGATAACCCCTTTGGTTGGCTAGCTCTACCTGCCGAGACTATCCCTTTAGATTTGTAAATCTAAGATAGATAAGTGATATAGCCCCTTCTTAGTGGATCCATCACACACATACATGGTCCATAAATTAAATCTATCAAATTTGACCGAGCTCACATCCCTAGTGGATATGCCCTCAATTCAAAATCAAACTAAACCAAACAAACCATATCAAATCACATGAAATTAAGAAAAAAAATAATCCTGACTACTTTTGAGTTGACATAAGTCCCCAGCGGCATTCACTCAATAGTCGCCCTAGGTCAGGTTTGATTTGTTGTGCATTCAACAAGTCACCCCTGTGGTTGTTCCTCGCTTTCAAAGATGTAAGTCTGCTATGCCTTCTTCCTAGCACACAATCATTGCACACTGAAAGGCAACCCCTTAGGTTGGCTAGCTCTATCCCATAGCTGGTAGACTATCCCTTGGATTTGTAAACTGAGGTCACTACGTATATACTCTTATCAAGGTCCATCTGCACTCAGATAGATCCATGCATTATCAGATTAAACTAAACATGATTTTCCCCAATGGAGTTGAATCACCCTTCTCCCAGTGGAGCCCCAAATCATATATAAAATAAGTCAAGCAAACAAATCAAATTAAAACCAACCTCCCATGGAGCCAAATTAAACTAACTCCCCATTGTAGAGTCTAAATCCAATCAAACTCTTATCCCGAGGATACATCCCCAAATAAATCTATGAAATTAAACTCAAGTCCCAATCCCAATGGATAGCCCAAACTTTCTTCCCTAGTGGAAGGGTCATATACGATCCCCAGACTTGAGCCCATATCTCCAGGTGCCCCATCAATTAAAACAAAAAAATTAAAGTCGATTGATCTTAATCCCAGTGGATTATTGATTCTTATCTAATATCTTCTTTAAATCATATAATCAAATTCAAACCTTATCCCCATAAGATTTTCTTCTTGCCATCGACATAGAGCCCTCACATGTCATGTCCAATGCATGTGTCCCAGGGTTTAGGTTTAGGCTTTAGGGTTTAGGTTTAGGGTTTTAGGGTTTATGCTTTTAGAGTTTAGGGTTAGGGTTAGGTTGGTTTAGGATTTAGGGTTTAGGATTTTAGGGTTTAGGTTTAGGGTTTAGGGTTTAGGTTTATGTTTTTTTAGGTTTAGGGTTTGGGTTTAGGGTTTAGGGTTTAAGGTATAAGGTTTATAGGGTTTAGGGTTGTATGTTTAAGGTTGTAGGTTTAGGGTTTAGGGTTTAGGATTTAGGGTTTATGGTTTAGGGTTTAGGGTTTAGGGATTTTTTTAAATTAAGTAGAATAGTTTTAGGTTTATTTACTTTATTTAGTTTATTTTTTTATATATTTTAGTTTATTTTATTTTTTTATTTTATTTATTTATTTTTTTATTTTATTTGGTTTAATTTTATTTTATTTAGAATAATTTATTTATTTTAGGTTTATTTATTTTAGTTTAAGTTTTTTATTTTAGTTTATTTTTAGGTTTAGGTTTACGTTTATGCTTATTTTTTAGTTTTGTTTTATTTTTATTTTATTTTTAAGGTTTAGGTTTTATTCTTTATTTTTAGGTTTATGTTTAGGTTTTATTTTTTTTTTATTTTTTTTTTTTTTTTTTTATTATTTATTTTAGTTTAATTTTTAGTTTAGGTTTAGGTTTATTTTAGTTTATTTTATTATATATTTAGTTTAGTTTAGGTTTAGTTTATTTTAGTTTTAGGTTTATGTATTATTTATTTTAGTTTAGTTAATTTTAATATAGGTTTTGGTTTATTTTATTTTGTTTATTTTAAGTTTAGGTTTAGTTTAGGGTTTAGGTTTATTTTTTTATCTTATTTTATTTTATTTTAGGTTTATTTTATTTTTATTTTACATTTAGTTTTTATTTTATTTAGGTTTATTTATTTTAGGTTTATTTAATTTTTAGTTTAGTTTAGGTTTTTATTTATTTTATTTTAGTTTAGTTTTTGTTTTTTTTTTATTTTAATCTATATTTATTTTTTAGGTTTAGGTTTATGTTTTGGTTTAGGTTCAAGTTTAGGTTTTAGTTTAGGTTTTTTATTTTATTTTTTATTGTTTTATTTAGGTTTAGGTTTATTTATTTATTTTATTTTTAGGTTTTATTATGCCTAGGTTTAGGCTTTTAGACTTTTAGGGTTTAGGAGTTAGGGTTTAGGGTTTAAGGTTTAGGGTTTAGAGTTGTAGGTTTTAGGGTTTAGGGTTTAGGGTTCAGGATTTTAGGGTTTAGGGTTTAGGGTTTAGTGTTTAGGGTTTAGGGTTTAGGGTTTTAAGGTTCAGGGTTTAGGGTTTAGGTTTGTAAGTTTAGGATTTAGGGATTAGGCTTTAGGGTTAGTTTTAGGGTCTAGGGTTTAGGGTTTACGTTATTATTATTATTATTATTATTTTAAATTATGTAAACTCGTAGGTTTAGGTTTATTTAGTTTATTAATTTTTTTTATTTTTATTTATGTTTATTTTATTATTATTTAGATTAGTTTAATTATTTTAGTTTATTTTTTAGGTTTAGGTTTATTTTTCAATTTAGTTTTATTTTTTTTATTTTTTATGTTTAAGTTTTATTTTTTATTTTTAGGTTTAGGTTTAAGTTTTTATTTTATTTTTTTAGGTTTAGGTTTTAGGTTTATTTTTAGGTTTTATATTTTAGTTTCGGTTTAGGTTTATTTTTAGTTTATTTTATTTTATTTAGGGTTTAGGGGTTGGTTTAGTTTATTTTATGTTTAGTTTTCGGTTTTATTTATTTTTGTTTAGTTTTTTTTGTTCCAGGTTTAGGTTTATTTTATTTTTTTTTATTTTAGGTTTAGGTTTTATTTATTTTTTTAAGTTCTTTTTTTAGGTTTATTTTATTTTATTTTTAGGTTTAGGTTTAGTTTAGTTTAGTTTTATTTTTATTTTTATTTTATTTTATTGGTTTAGCTTTTTATTTATTTTATTTTAGTTTTATTTAGTTTAGGTTTAGGGTTTTAGCTTTTATGGTTTAGGGTTTTGAGTTAGGGTTTGGGGTGGGTTTAGGGTTTAGGGTTTAGGGTTTGGGTTTTAGGATTTAGTGTTTAGGGTTTTAGGTTTAGGGTTTATTGTTTAGGTTTGGGGTTTAGGGTTTAGGATTTAGGGTTTTTAGGTTTAGGGTTTAAGGTTTAGGGTTTAGGTTTTAGGTCTAATTCATATTTTAGTTTAGGGTTTTGTTTTTTTGTTTTAAAGAGAGAACAAATTCAGATTCAATATTTCTTCTTTTTATTTCATTAACTAATTAACACACCAAGTTTTCTAATTGACATATAGATAAAATTGAGCACATAGAGCAAATCAAAACCTTAGGTAACTAAACTGTCTCTCAGAAAGACAGTTCCATAAGCGGATCGCAACCTTCTTCTTTCTAGTTCCCATCAAAACCACCCCATCCTCTCGAGTAGTAGGATCCGCCATCATATCCCGATCTCTCCCTCCGCCACCACCACAGCTGTAACCTTCGTGGCTCCTCCTGCCTCTAGAACCACCACTGCTCTGACCACCACCTCCATATCCACCAGTATTTCCAAATCACCCACCACCACTGCGATAATCATCGCCTCCGCCTTCGCCTCCACCACCAGATCTAGACTGAGCCTAGGTGATGTTCTCGCCATCAAGGTTCTGCCCATTCTTAGGGTTTAGGTTTAGTTTAGGTTTGGTTTAAGTTTAGGGTTTATTTTTTTTTAATTTATTTAGTTACTTTAGGTTTAGGGTTTAGGGTTTAGGGTGGGTGTAGGGTTTAGGTTTAGTGGGTTTAGGAGGGGTTTTTTTTTAGTTTAGGGTTTAGGTTTAGGTTTTAAGGTTGTAGGTTTAGTGTTAGGTTTTGGGTTTTGGGTTTAGGGTTAGTTTTAGTTAGGGTTTAGGGTTTAGGTTGTTTTGGTTTTTTTTAAGTAAAGATATATTTTAGGTTTATTTAGTTTATTAATTTCATTTTATTTATTTAATTTATTTTATTTTATTTTAGTTTATTTTAGTTTAGTTTATTTTTAGGTTTATTTATTTTAGTTTATTTATGTTTAGGTTTCTTGGTTTTTTATTTTAGATTATATATTTTATTTTATTTTTTTTAGGTTTAGGTTTTTTTTTATTTTTTTTAGGTTTAGGTTTAGGTTTAATTTTAGGTTTATTTTAGGTTTTATTTTAGGTTTAGGTTTATTTTTATTTATTTGATTTAGTTTAGGTTTAGGTTTATGTTTAGTTTTATTTATTTTAGTTTAGGTTTAGGTTTATTTTATTTTATTTTTAGGTTAGGTTTTTTTATTAGGTTTTAGGTTTTATTTTATTTATTTTAGGTTTTATTTTGGATTTTTAGTTTTAGGTTTTATTTAGTTTTATTTTATTTATTTTTTATTTATTTTATTATTTTATATTTTTTTTTTTTTTTTATTTTAGGTTTATTTTATTTTTATGTTAAGTTTTATTTATTTATTTTTAGTTTTTTTATAATTTTAGGTTTAGGTTTTAGTTTAGGTTTATTTATTTTATTTTATATTTTAATTAATAGGTTTTTTTATTTATTTTCTTTTAGGTTTTATTTAGGTTTAGGTTTTAGGTTTTAGAGGGTTTATGGGTTTAAGATTTAGTGTTTATTTAGGGTGGGTTTGGGTTTAGGGTTTAGGGTTGTAGATTTTAGGGTTTAGGTTTTTAGGGTTTTAGGGTTTTGGGTTTAGGGTTTAGGGTTTGGGGGTTTAGGTTTTGGGGTTTAGGGTTTAGGTTTTCTTTAAGGGAAATTAAGGAAATTTTATTGCCATAAAGAAAAGTACAAAGTCCTTAGGGGGGTAACCTCTAAGTTAATGCTCAAAGAGCTAAATCCTAAAGAGATAAATCTAACTATTTCAATAATGAAGGAAATAAGGCAAAAAAAACCAAAAAATCAACAAAAATCCATATAAGCATCAACAAACTTCATTTGTCTATATACTATAAGATCCAATCCACAAGACTCTCCTAGCCTATAAAAGAAATGAACATACTTTTGAAAGGATGAGTACAATTAAGCATAAAAGTAAGAGCAAATAAAAGGAGTAAAGTAAAGAAAAGGTTCAGGTTCATTTACAATCATCTCAAAGAGCAATACTATATGTAAGCATCCAAACTTCAGGAGAAGGGTTACAATTACATATAGCAAACCAAAAGAAGAAAGAGTGGGAAACATCAAGGCCATCATAGCCGATACCTGTAGCCCATCATCTAAAGTTTGTCATCCGAAGGCAAAATCCTCCAAACAAGAAACATAACAACCAACCACAAAGCCACCAAACAACCCAAGCCCAATAACAAAGATAATCAACCAACCAGTAGGGATATTAGCAATACAGAAGGAGCACCACCAAAGCCACCACCAAAAAAGGAATAATAAAATCAAAAGGAGAAGCATATGGGTAACACAAACGAGAGACAAATAAGTGCAAAAAGAAAAACACGAGTGCTTATATCCTCCACCAACAAAGCAAATAAAAGAGCCAATAAAAACACCATTAATTGCAAAAGGAAAAATAATGCCACCCAAACAAGAAAAGGGGTCACTATAGCAAGAGAAAAATACAAAGCAGGAGGAAATAATATAGTCATAGAACACTAGTAGGTTCCCAAAATAGTCACCAAAGGAGCAGAAAACCAAAAAAATAGCCACCCCTCCAACCAACTTAGCCAGCCAATACAACGAACCAAACCAGCCAGCCAACATATCCTCCTAGCCAACCACCATAGTAGTAGAAGATCCAAGTAAGTGTAAAGACCAATAGCAGTCATCAAGCCAAAACCACCCAAGATAGCCAAGGAAAGGGTAGAAGTGAACCACCAAACCCAACCAAGGCAAAATAAAATATGATCCAAGTAAGTAGAATAAACCAAAGATAAAAGGTACAAAGCCCAGAAGATAGACTACAAGCCAACCAATAGAACCATAAATAAATAAAGCATCCAACCAAGACCACACTGAGGCCAATTAATAGCCACAAAATAGTGTTCAACTAGCCAATCTAGAATAATACCCAAACCCAAAGCCACACTAGAGAGAGGAAGGCCAATATAGAGGAGGTCAGAACCATAATCAAAAGAAATAAAACAAAATTAGCAAAACCAACCATCAAGCCCCAGTCAAAAAAATAGAGAAAATAGCAATGAACTAACAATCTCCACCATGCCAAAATCAAGCTAGAGATAAACCACCAACAGCCCCCAGAACAGTCACCAATAGAAAATAAAAAAATAGCCAAAATAGCCACCATCCAATAACCAACCAACCAAAACGCCCAATGAAGCTACCCTACAACCACCATAGTAGATCCAACTTAAGTAAGCAAAGAAAGATGTAAAACCCATACAAGAAAGAAAAACCTACATCATCCATAGCCACAACCCAAAAGGAGGATATAAAAAATAGCCAAGGGAAAATTGTGGTAAACACCCAATCAGATAGACCAAAGCCACCAAGTTGAAAAAACCAAAACAACCCAGGCTGCACTTATAATAACCACCAGGTAGCAAAAACCAGGCCAATCCAAAAGTAAGAGATCAAAAACATAACCCAGCTCAGGCCAAAGATAGAAAATAAGTAGATAACCACAACCCAAAGAGGGTTTAATAATGGGCAACCAAAAGCAAAAGATCATAAAACCAACAAGAAAACCAAGCCAGAATTTATAATTTGAGATAAGGCAATCTAGCATTATCTAGATTAACCAAACCTCTTAAAAGTTTAGGCAAAGTTTGGTTGTCAAATAAATTAGTTAAGTTGGCACCAAAGTTAGCCAAGTAATCACAAGCATTACCTTCATGAAGGATGTGAGAAATTTTAAAACAAACTTGAGAAAGAAGATTTTTAGTATGATTAAGAAGATAAAATAATTCAACATTCCCATTTCTATTGGAATTAAACATGTCAAGAAGCAAGAGAGCATCAACTTCAATCTAGATGTTGAGGAAACCTCTATTCAAACAAATTTCAATAGCTTTATTAACAACCATAAGCTCAACAAAAATAATAGAATAGGCTTTGAGAGGATAGGCAAAAGCACATATGATAGTACCTTTAGAATCCCTAAGGATACCACCACAGCCATATTTATTGGAAGCAACAAAACCATTAGTATTCACTTTAATCAAATTGTCTTTAAGTTTTATCCAATGGATAATCTTAACACTTTTATAAGAGTCAAACTCATGCAGTGATACCCAATTTTTTAGCCACAAATTTATAACCTCTAAAATGAATATTACTAAGAAGATTTGGCATTAAAAAGAGCATGAATTTTTCTTTAGTTCTAGCTAGGATCCTTTATGGTTCATAGGAAAACCATGATATTTAGCATCATTTCTATCCATCAAGATGAACCGATAAGGGTAATATCAATTAAAACATTAATATGGCCTTTCATATTTTTGAAATAGACTTGAAGAAGTTGATATAAAGAAAGAGAACCCTAAAAATAATTGGTATTAAATAAATCATCATACCAAAACCATAATTTAGCAATAGCACCATTGACAAAAAACATGATTTATACTTTCAACATGAAAGCAACAATAGCACTTTGAAGGTAAGTAAAACCATTTAGTCCAAAGAGTCCATAGGAATAAAGTTATTCAAAATCCTCCAAGCTAAAATTGAATAGGAAATAGGAATGATATTATTCCAAAGTTTAATAAAACATTAGAGGGTTTTGTTTAAATAAAATTCCAAACCTCTTTAAGAACAAAGTCACCATTATAAAAAAAAGCTTAAAAAAGAATTTGGTTAGGTTTGTTAGAAGAAATGGGGATATTTCTAAAGTTATCAAAAAAATAAATAGGGATATAATTCTCAAGTTTGCTTTCATTCTAATTGTTATTAAGCTAAAATGAATTAACTTTGATAGCAGTAGTAGAGTGGGTAGATAAAAGGGTGTCAATAGAGCCATTGCCAATCCAATTGTCTTGCCAAAATAAGGAAGAACTCGACTAATACCCCCAAGATATTAATGTTTTGGCAACCCATTTAATGGAGCAAAGTCTTTTCCAAACCCAGAGTCACCAAATTTATAAGCACGCTTGGGGGTGTTTAACTTGGCAATATTTTTTCCATTATAAACTTAGCCCAAAGGCTATCATTCTTTCTAAAATTCCACCAGAGCTTATGAGAGAAGGCAGTGAGAGCTTCACGAATAGGCTTGCAACCAAGAGCACCTTCACCCAAAGCACCACAACATTTATGCCCAGATGTCCAATGCATTCTTTTGGTAGAATTATTGGAGCCCCAAAAAAGTTTGTTAAGCAAACATCAATTGATAAGTGTAGCATTAGTGGGGATAATAGTTTGAATCAAATAAAGAGGCATTGAGTTAGAGTGCTTTTAAGGATAGTGAGCCTACCACTAAAGGAAAGTAAATGGAATTCCCAAACATAAATTTATTTCAATTTTTTTGAATTAACACATCAAAGAGATGGGAATGTTTCGAGGCTTTCAAGAGTGGAGAACCCAAGTACTTAAGAGGTAAGTGTTGATGTTTAAAATTAGTGATATGCAAGATTTGATTGATTTTATTATTGGAGATACTAGAGGAAGTGATAAAACAATTTTGTTATCATTGATAGAAACCACTTTCTACTAAATTTATTTAAAAAAGACTTGAGATGCTTGATGTGATGAATAGAAGCATTGGAAAAAAATAATGAAATCATCTACAAAACTTAAATGGGAAACAGGAATACCACCAAGAGTTTTGTAGGACATACTAGGATTATTTAAGAATAAATCATTGATGCTTCTAGATAAGTACTCAACAACAATAATAAATAAAATAGGAGATAAAGGATCCCTTATCATAAGCAATGGGAAGAGGGAAAGAAACCCAAGGCTTCCCCATTAAGCAAAATCAAAACGGCATTATTAATACAATATTTAATAAGAAAAATAAATTTATCGAAAAATCCAAATAAATTTAGAATATGGAAAAGGAAATCCCAAGAGATATTTTCAAAGGCTTTAGTAATATCTAATTTGAAAAGAATGTTGCCACCTCTAGTCTTGGCATCAAGATCATGAATTAATTCTTGGGCAAGTAAAATATTGTAAATGGATCTACCTCTGACCTCATTTTTAGGATGAGCTCTCAACCTCTCCATCTTAGACATAGGACTCCTCTTACACACTAAGAGTTTCCTTAGTCATAAGATAATTCTAGCGATTAGGTGAACACTCAACCCAACCCTAGAAACTTAAAAGAGTTAGCCATAGGAATAGGTCATGCCTTAGGGGTGTTAGGAAAACTTGCCTACCCAATAGCTTGAACCAACACCTCACTTCCTTCCTTCAAGTCAAACTCCAAATCAAATCAACATCAAAACTCAAATCAATTCCAACTTGATTGATTTTTCTCAAACCTTAAATTAATTCCAACTTAATTGATTTTCTCCAAACTCAAACCAATTCCAAATGATTGAAGCTTATGATTGAAATTCCAAGTTGAAAAATCCTTCCGAAGTTGCTTTGATTCTATCTTATGGACTTAACCTAATTCAAATCCAAATCAATTCAAATTCATGAAATTTTCTCATAACCCATTTATATTCTCATTTATATTCACAAATATAAATAAAATATAAATTCAAATATCCAAAATCATTTCAAAGCTCAAATCCAAATTCAACCAAAATTCAACCTTTTCAAGTCAAATTCTTGAACTTAGCCAAATCAAATTCAAATCAAGCAAAACTATTGATTTTTCTTCATGATTCAATCAATCCTTCAATCATAAATCAAAATATAAATACAAACTTCAATCATCAAATCAAAACTAAATTCAAAAAATCAAACCCAAATCAAACTCATGTTCACCCTTTTGAACTTGAAATTATCAAATGAATCAAAACCCATTTGACTCCAAATCACTTGCAAATGGATTTATATTTCAATCATAAGTCCATATGTGAGTTCAACCAAACTTGATTCAAGCCTTGATCAATTCAATTGACCCACTCATCACTTGACCCAAAGTGACCTAAAGTACCTCTTTGAGCCAAATTCAAATCCTACCCAAATTGGATTGAACTAAGCCCAAGCCTCACATGAGCAAGCAATCATCATGAGATGATCAATCACTCAAATTGGTCAAACCAAGTCAAAAAGGGTTGACCAAGTCAAACACTTAGCCAAAATGAAACCTAAACTAGCCAAAATCCAACATAGACCAAATTGATTGAAACTATTGATCAAAACCATTTATGATCAATGTTTGAACTTGACCAAGTCATCATTTGAGCGACCTAGCCAATTAGCCACTTGACCCAAGTTGACTTGACCAAAAAGTCAAATTGACCTTGAAAACTTGTTGACCAACCCAAGTTGATTGACCAATGGGTCAAATTCATTCCAAATCACTTGTTGAACTTGACCAAAGCCTCAATTGGCCAACTAGACCCAACCTAGCCCAATTGACCTTGAACCCAACTTGACCTAAAAGGTCAAATTGATCCAAAATCAAACTAAACCAAAATTGATTGGAAATAAAGATACCAATATAATTCAAATGACCAATGAAACCTAAACCAACCCATGACCTAACCCAAATACATCAAATGGGTCAAACTGGTCAACTTGACCCATTTGACCTAAATAAAATCAAATGAAGCAAACCAAATATAAACTTGATTGGAAACAAAGATACCAAATCAAGTCATATGAACTTGACCCAACCTCGGACCTAATTTGACCAATTGGTCAACTTGACCTAAGTTGACCCATTTTGACCTAAATGGGTCAACATGAGCCAAATCATATCAAATCAATTCCAAATTTATTGAAACTTGGCCTAACCCATTTTAAAATCATACCAAACATATTCAAACTAAAATCCAAGTTGAATGACCATTTTACTCCTAGGTCAAAGGTAATTCTTGGCCAAATTCACTTGGAATTTGGTCAAATCCTTTTCATGGTCACTTGGCACACTCTTAGTGGACTCCATGGACACTAGTGAGCATGGTGCACATGACCCAATGGGTTTGGGTCAGCCAAACCCAACCCAATGGCAAAACTGACCACCCACTTAGAAATTAAGCACTTGGGATCCCTCCTCCACTCAAGCACACATGGAAACTCTACCTCCTCCTGCCAAAATTGCCACCCCTAAATGGCCTAACAAACCCATTACATAGGGTGAATTTGATCAAAATAGCATCTCTATGCTCAGCCTTCTGATCCACCTAGAGGGAGATATACTCCCCCTCAGTTGAATCCAACACACTTACATTCGATTGAAGCTAGGGAACTCAATGCAAGCATTCTCAAGCTTCTCCAAACCTCCTAGAGCACTTTTCATTTCTCCATTGATTTATCAAAAAAAACATGGGAGGTAGCAAGGAATTCAATCCCATTTAATACTCAATCTTAGCTCAATTCCTCCTTCAAGCACCTTGAGGGGACCTAATCGAGTTGATCCAAAGCTTCATCCAAGTTCTCGAGGAATGGAGAGGGGAGTTTGATCAAGGCTGCAAGAAATTGAAGCCCACCTTGGTCCATAGGAAGATCCACTTCATCCCAAAGCTTGAAACTTTTAACAGGGTTTCGTCTCCACTAGATGAAGCTACCTCGACTAATGGGAGCACAGGTGATAGCCTCTGGCAAGGTATGCCTTCAAACCAAGCCTAAAATAGGAAGTGTTTGGTCCTTTGTGAAATAAATTTTCACCCCATTGCATTTTGACCATTGGATGTCTTGCCTCTTGCATGATGATGGTGTGGGTTGAGTTTGAGTTCAATCTGAGCTCAATCGAGCTCAAATCTTACGCTAAAGAGTGGACAGATGCCCTTTCCCATAGGCAAACTTAGTGATGGATCATTGACCATCCATTTGCACATTTTGGTTGGACAGTCCTGATCAAGATGCATAGGGATCCATG
>JAKCPB010001222.1:0-111457 GCA_021442155.1 Cymbidium sinense | reverse complement strand
TGCTATTCCTCACTAGGGTAGCACGAGAAACCATAGGGTACACTGAAATTGGGGCTAATGCTGGTACTATCACTACTGAAGCTGGTGGGACTGCCACTACTTTCATCTTCAATGAGGAGTTGTTAGAATCAAAAGGTAAATCAATCTGGATGACCGGCTTCTGACCGGCCACCGTGGTCTTACTGATAGTCGTGAGGGGATTGCCCTCACATGTAATCCTCACTCCCTCAAATCCCCTACTGAAATGGATAAGGTGTGTATGATCCAATTGGGGGAAGTTGGTCTGGTACAAAGCTAAATCCATACTGTGAGGGAATGTGAAAATAAATTTCTACGAGCCTGCCATTTTAGATCAACTGTAAAGACTAAAAAACTGGACTGTAGCTGTATTGTAACTGATGGTGAGAATCTGCAATAGGAAACAAGCTTGGATCAAATTTCTATCTTTATTGATTTTTTGAATTTGAATTGAAAATTTGAACCCACATCCAACATCTTGGAAGTGTTAAGTACGGTTCAAATGGATTTGAGAATATTTAGAAATTTGATTGAAAGAAGAATTTTTTAATATGATTTCAACTTCAACAAATTTGGGTAGGTTGAAAAGTGGATTCAAATATTTTGAGAAGGATACTTCCATAGGTTCATGTTTGTCTAAATTTAGATTTATTTTGATTTGAGAACCCTTTCCTTTAACAAATTTGAGTATGTTAAAGTAAGGGTCAATTGATTTTATTTTTGATTTGAAATTTTGTTTAGCAAATTTGGGTATGCTAAGTGAAGTGTTTGAAAATAATTGTTTCTTTTTTGTGAATTGTTGTTTGATTTTGAAGATTGAAATTTTCACTTAACAAATTTAGGTATGCTAAGTGAGGAACCCAAGTGTGTTTTGTTTGATTTTTGAAAATAGGATTCTTAGCAAATTTGGGTATGCTAAGAAAATCCTAAGGTGTTTCATTTGTTTTGGATATTTGATTTTTTTGAAAAAGAAGGGTCCTTAGCAAATTTGGGTATGCTTAGGAAATCCTAATGTGTTTTATTTTTGTTTTGATTTGATTGAAAGTAGAGACTTTACTTTAGCAAATATAGTATGCTAAGGATGAAATCCCACTTAGTTTTGTGAAATGGAAACTTCACTTAGCAAATTTGAGTATGCTAAATGAGATTCTAAAATATGTGTTAAAAAATATTGATTTAGTTTTGAAAATGGAAACTTCTCTTTAGCAAATTTGGTATGCTAAAGGAAAAGTTCCAAAGGTTCTTGAAAATTTTGGATTTGAATTTGACTTTACATAGCAAATTTGAGTATGCTAAATGAAGTTCCAAATATGTTTGAAAATTTTGATTTTGAATTTGGAGACTTCACTTAGAAAATTTGAGTATGCTAAATAAAGTTCCAAATGTGTTTGAAATTTTTTTGATTTTGAACTTGGAGACTTAACAAATTTGAGTATGCTAAATGAAGTTCCAAAAATGTGTTTGAAAATTTTTTATTTTGCATTTGGAGACTTCACTTAACAAATTTGAGTATGCTAAATGAAGTTCCAAAACTTTGTTTGAAAATTTTTGATTTTGAATTTGGAGACTCCATTTAACAAATTTGAGTATGCAAATTGAAGTTCCAAATTTGTTTGAAAATTTTTTATTTTTGATTTGGAGACTTCACCTAGAAAATTTGAGTATGCTAAATGAAGTTCCAAAAATGTGTATGAAAATTTTTGATTTTGAATTTGGAGACTTCACTTAACAAATTTGAGTATGCTAAATGAAGTTCCAAAAATGTGTTTGAAAATTTTTGATTTTGAATTTAAAGACTCCACTTAACAAATTTGATTATGCTAAATGAAGTTCCAAATGTGTTTGAAATTTTTTATTTTGGATTTGGAGACTTCAATTAGCAAATTTTAGTATGCTAAAATGAAGTTCTAAATGTGTTTTGAATTTTGAAAATATGATTGCTAAGTTTTGATTTTTGAAAAGAAGACTTCCATTCAACAAATTTGGGTATGTAAGGATGGAAATCAATCTTATGTTTGAAATGTAAAAAATTTGTTTTGTGTGTGATTATTGCTTTTTCAAAGAGGGAATTTCAACTTAATCATATGTGGGATATGTTTAAGTGGGATTTCCAAATAATATTATTTTATATTTGGGAATGAAATCTTCATTCAATAATTTGGGTATATTGAATGGAGATGTTCATATATGCTTTTGAAGAATTTAGTTTTGTTTGAAAATCTCATTCAATAGGTGTGAGTGTATTGAATGGAAAGGTTCATGTGTGTTTTTTTGAAAATTTTATTCTTGATTTTGATTTTGACTTTTGGAAAGATGATTGTTCATTTTATTTTGAATTTTTGGGAATGAAATCTTCATCAAAATGAATTGAAAGAAGATGTTCATTTGTGCTTTTGGAAAAGATTGTTAGTTTTATTTTTGAAAATTCTACATGTATGAGAATTGTTAAATGAGGGTGATAAAATTTTATGGAAAATATTTTATTATGTGCATTTTGAAAGGGTGTTTTTGAAAAGAAAAGTTCTTAAGGAAAATCTATTTTGTCTTTATTATTTTAGAATGAACCTTTCCTTATCATAAAAATGATAAGGAGGAAGTCTTTAAATGTTTTATTTTTATTTAGATCTATTTCTTTTTACCCATTGGAAAACCCAATTGGGGTTTTAAGACCAACATGGTGTGAGGTCCTAAAACCTAAAAATATTGGCTAACTCAACTTAAGAATGAAATAAGCCAAGTTCCAATAGAAAGAAAGATAGTCTCAGATTCATACCAAAGTTCAAACCTTCAGATTCATTCCAAAGTATCAACCCTATACGAAGATAATGATCATTTACCAAAGATGGAGAGAGGAACCATCCCAAGCGGAGTCGCCAAAAAAAAATTGTGGTGAAAAGATTTATATTATTCTTTTATACAATTCTTGCCTTCACCTATCCCCTCTCCCTTTTGGGAAAAGAAGGATAAATGAAAACAGAAATATATAAAAGAATATAAACCTTGTTGGGACACCACATAGATCCCCAGATGTTCTTATTAAGATGATCGGATATGACATTGAGGAGAGACTGTAGCTGTAATGAAAGAAAGTGATGTAGCTGTAATGTTCAGAATCTGGTATTCCACAACATTTCTTTTCATTTGACTTGGAAGAGTTTGTCCTTCCTGACATCACATCCTCCCCATCTGGTTCACCTTAAATGCTCTTGGGTTAGGAAGAGTGATTGCTTACTCTAAGCCAGAGCCTCTTGGGCAAATGCACATATTATTTCTTATTGGTATAATAAAAGTCAAGATCTATTCATTGCTCCATGTCTTCCATTCCAGTGCTTTCTCTTTTTAGAAAATCAAATATGCTATCAATTCACTCTCTTTCAACTTATGATAGAGTCACTTTAGCCTTACTACAATAAGGACTAATAGAATAAGCCAGAAAGTGTTCTCACAAGATTAAATTGAGAAAGATAGAGCTTTGAACATTATAGCTAGTGAAGTTCCACTAGGGGAGTTAGATCATATCTAGCTATGAAATATCTAAGTAAAATGTCACATAGGTTAGACCACAACACTATCGACTCATACTACAACACCAGCAATGACTTTCACTTCCTAAATAGAAAGACATTAGGTGAATAGGTCAGTCACCACTAGGCGCTTGATATGTAATAGAACACAAACAAGTGTTCCACTCGAGTTCTAATTGAAGCTGCTCAGAAAGGACAAAAAAAGAAAATAACAGGACAACTAAGCCAACCAGGAAAGAAGTATGTGAAGTAATAACAAATGAATAAGAAATATAACAAACTATGAGGAATAGTAGGATGTTAAGAAGAACACAGGTGGATAGATAGCCAGTTTCTGATGATCATCAGTTGAGGAGCCAAGGAAGAAGTGGAGTGACTTCTGCGTGGACCTGATAGTGAGCTCATCATCATTATGATACTCGATTGCTTGTAATCATTATGATGCCTAACACCATTAGATTAGATATCCTGGAATAGCCTAGTAGAAAGCTTGGGTAGTGAATTCAGTCACTCACTTCACTCGGCATTAGAGGAAGTTTTCATTTGAACCAGCTATTGGACTGACCAACTAGCACCTTTGAAGAGAAGTCAAGTTTCCTAACTTTCTGGTTGTAAAATAAAAGCAGTAGGTCACCACCATACAATGGACCTAATCACCTGAATAAGGACTCCTAAGGACAATGGGTCTACATATGTACTAAAGATTCTTCCCCTACTTTACATGGAAAAGTAAATTAAGGTTTATTTTAATTTCATTATGTTCCTCTGAGGGCAAGCCCCCATAGTTAATTACATCCTAAGGGACGGGATCCTTAGGAATACTCTCGATTAGGGTAAATGATCATTGTCACCAAAGATTTCAACAGGGTAGGACTATCAATCAATTAGTTTATTTTGGAAGATCAAATGGGATTAATCAAAGAGAGGGACTTATTATCAAAGCCAAAAGGAAGATAAGTAGGAGATGCCCATGATGCTAGGAAACTTAGCGAGCAACTTAAACTATCCTATAGTTGAGCTTTATATTTTTGAAATTGATTTAATTTATTTGAGTTGAATTTTTCATTTGAAATTTAGGACTTATGATTCCATAACATAAGATTAAGGAAATGCTTAAGAGGTGAGGATTTAATCTTATGGTCCACAAAAGGGAGAAGCAACCTCAGAACCTAAATTTAGTGAGCCTTGGCGAGGGCCGAAAGCACAACCTAAATATAAAGCAAAAAATGGGTAATTGGTTTTCCTCCACAAGAGAGGACAAACCACCCGACTATTTGGACTTACAACTGCCTAGGGGTGGCTTCCAACTAACTCCTCCTATGATTTTAAATTCATGTAGGCAAGTCATATGCTTTATACAAGATAGTTAGGCTGTTATTTATTTAGAAAAAGACAAAGTACTTAAACTCACTCCCTAAAGAGACTAGATCATGTAAAGACATGCTTCAAATGACCTAAATCTAATGCAATTCATATTTCATTTTTTATTTAAATTTTGGATAATTATTTTTTAACTCAAGCTAATAGGATTCATATGCTTAATGGTGAAATAATGAGATTATTGGCCAAAATTCAAGTTGGAGGGAAGTGGAGTCACCATTATGTGATAGAAAAGTTCCAAAACAGAAAATTTTATAAGATGGTGGTAAGACTCATGACTTATGGTGCATGTTGTTAAAGATAAGACTAAGTTAATTCTAAAAACTTAGGTGGATGAGTTCTTTATTTAGAGATAAATGCAAATATAGTATTTAGGAAAAAGTTAATCTACATCCTACATAAGATTAGGAAGAAACTTAGATTGCCACATAATTAAATCAAATCAATTTATAAGTAGATGCATTAGATTTGCCATTATGTTAAGAAAGGTAGAAACCAAAAGACTTGGTAAGATGTATAAATAATGATCTTAGTATACTTGAATTAGATAAATTTACACATAATAGGACACAATTAAGCAAGGATTCATGTATCTTCATTCTTGTTTTTTATTTTGTTTTTTTTTATATGCTTTGAATGAAATGGATTATTGGCCAAAATGCAAAAGAGATCTTTTCCACCAATGGCATCTAAAAATTCAACAATCTACAATTGCAAAAATCAAAGGAAAACAATATGCATCTTGCATGATGTTATAAAAGAAATACCACCAAATCCCAATGTATATTGGATTTTCACTAGGTGAGGTTATGAGTTCTTTATTATTTTAGTTTTAAATTGTTAGATTTGGTAAAGATTTATTTTTTTTTTTTTGTTAAAATTAATACATCAGCATACATAAACAAAGAAGAAACTTGAAAAAAATGCCTAATCACAAATAAAAAATCATCAATCAATTTATAAAGCTAAATGCAAAGAATAAAGACCAATGGTAACCAACAAACCCAAAAACAAATTGGTAGATGAGGTCTATTATATGTGGTTACAAATGTTAAATACTAAGCGTTCATTGTTAGAGGAGGTTTCACTTAAGTGTTTCATTTTTTTTTTTTTTCTTTTTTATTTCTTTTATGGTTCAAGTGAATCTAAAATTTCATATAATGCATAAGATGAGATCTTATGACCAATTCATCTAATCCCATAACAATCATTAATCTAATTAAAAAATTTCATGAAAAGGAAAAGCAAATCTAGCTTTTAAAACATTAGTTAAACAAACCACCAAAAAGCATGTATATTGGACTTATCAAATGATTAAATACACAATGATTATTCTTTATGATTCACAACAAAATCATTTATATTTTTGTTTATTACAACATTTCTTAAAAACAATTTATAGAAGACAATGGTTAGACTAAGATAATTCATTCTCATACATAACATACTAAAACATATATCACAAAACACAAGAAATAGAATGCAAGTAACCTAAAGCTAAATTTACTTAGTCTAATGTGTGTGCTTTATTTTTTATTATATTATAAGTTAATTTTCTAAGTGTGAAGCATGTTCAAGTTAGATTTTCATTTAAAGATTTAATTGTTTTGGGTTTATTTTTTTTTTATATTTTGATTAGGTTCAAATCATAATTAATTACTAAGTTATAAAGAGAGGGAAGAGAATCTCTTTCCTTTAATATGTAATTTTAAAAGTAGATTCATGTTTTTTGGTTTTGTTTAGTGAATGTTTTGATTAAAATTTTAATTAATCCTAAGTTTAGATGAACTTAAACAAAGAAGAAAAAAGAAAGGCATTTTAAGATTAAATAAAATGCTAAATTCATAAATATACATCACTACATTTCTTTTGATATTGTTAAAATGTAAGGTACAAGATATAGATAAGTCTAACTTGTCCATAATATACCACTTTCCTTAAATACAAACATGTGTACAAAGAAATGAATTGAAAGAAAGAATGCATTTTATTAGTTGATTTATTTTTGCTTATAATTATATGAAACATATGTATCCTTATTAAGTGATAGTATAGGAATGAATAAAATATGAAATTAGGCAAATGTTAGGTTCTTTTCAAATGAACCATACACCTTGTCAAATCCTATTCAAAATTAAACTTAAAGAGAAGAGAAGGAGAACCACTAAGCACATCCTTATATTTCATACATGCAAGCTTATAATTAAGATATAAGTAACACACTTTCAATTTTGATAATTGATTCATTTGTTTTGAAAATAATTTGAATTTAATAGTGATAATAATACTCATATTCTTACTTTAGCCAACACATGCAATTTGACATAAAGTAAATATTTTCATTTTAAATTTGATTTTTTGAAAAGCATGACATGAAACCAAATGACATACATATTTAGTTGGGAAAGTATTAAACCAATGAAAACATGTAAACATTCACTTTAATTAAATCCTAAAGACAATCTTATGAAATAAGAAAAATAAATCAAGTTTATTTAGTATGATTTTGTTTGATTTTGAGTTTGATTTAATTTTGAAAATGTGAGTTTAGTTTACTATTCTAACCCATTCCACATGTGTTGACATTTTTGTTTAATTTTTAGATGATTAGATTCATTTTATATTTTGATTTGGTTAAGGTATGAATTAAACATGTTAGTTAACACTTACCTACACCACCTTAGCATAGTTAACCAAGTAATTATAATCCAATGAGATGACATAAAACCTCACAATTTAAATTTGCAATGCACCTAGGAAGAAAAGGGCCTAATGCAATTTGGCTCATGATTAATGGTTAATTAAGCTAAGGGTTTAACTTAAGTAATTTTAAAACACCCTCACACATATGAGTTGAGTTTTGATTTCCTTAATTGAACTTAGGCTCTTGAACACCTAATCTACCCAAAGTAGATTAATTAAGTTATGAAAGTTTTAGAAATTTTAAGAAATTAATTAAGGGTAATTAATGAATTAGCCCTTATTTAGTATTAAGAAGAAAAGGGGTTTAGGGAATAGCTTAGGAGAAATGCTCCAAAATTATTCCCTAAACCTCCTAATCACTAGATGAAACCTTAATCAACTTCAATAAGAGATTAAAATATTAATCAAACTCTTAATTATCCTTAATTACATAAAGGTGATAATTAGGAAATGAATTAGCAATTACTCTAATTAAGCCATCAATAAATCCCAATAAAATTACATGATGAAGTCATCCCTAAAATATACCCAAGAAGTTTGAGATTGATCATTGCTTAATTAGGAGTAATAAAAAATAATATTTCCAATAAAAGCAAAATTAGAGAAAGATACAACTCAAAATCCATTAAAACTAATTTTAGATTATTCTAGATTGAATTATCTTTTAGTGGCAATTTATCTCATATTTCTTTGAATATTCTTTAGAGAGATATGAATTTTTAAAGTTTAAAGGATTAAATAAAATTATTTAAAACCTAATTAATCCCTTGATCTAATGGTGTGATGCACGGTGACTGAGTCAAGTGCGCTTTACATGTATCACCCAATGAGCAGCCACTTAAACATCATGTCACAACATGCATGGCAGCCATGTTACGTGATTTTATATCTGTCGTTCGATCAAGGATCGAACGACCAGGAATTAACCTACAATTTTAAAAGGTAAAATAGGATTTAAAAAGTGCATTTAATCTCGATCGTCCATCCAAAATGCAGGATGAATGAAATCATCCTATTCTTTTGAGTAATGGACCGTCCACTTTCAAAGGGAAGATCGAGATCAATCGAGCTAATTGGAATGAAAACTTGCACACACCATCTAACCCTAATGTCAAGCCTATATAACAGTGAAAATCTCATTCATTAAATTTTAAAATGTTGAGAAAATAGGTTTGTCCAAGTTTCATTGGATTTGGAGTTCATTTGGTAGGGTTTGGCTCATGTTGACCCATTTAGGTCAAAATGGGTCAACTTGGGTCAATTTGACCAATTGGTTAAATTGGGTAAAACCAAGAGTTGGGTCAAGTTCATATGATCAGTTGAAATATTTTGGTGGTTTTGGTTTGATTCAATTTGGTTTAATTTTGAGTTTGGCTCATATGACTTCATTTAGGTCAAATGGGTCAAGTTGACCAATTTGACCCATTTGACCTATTTGAGCTAGGTCATGGGTGGGTTTAGTGTTAGTCATATGAAGTGGATTGGTATCTTTGTTTCCAATCAATTTTGGTTAAGTTTGAATTTGGCTCAACATGACCCTTTAGGTCAAGTTGGGTTCAAGGTCAATTGGACTAGGTTAGGTCTAGTAAATTGAGGCTTTGGTCAAGTTCAACAAGTGATTTGGAATGAACCTGACCCATTGGTTTTAATCAATTTGCCTTAGATCATGTTTTGATACATTTTGACTTTTTAGGTCAAGTTGGGTCAACTTGGTTGAAGTGGCTGATTGGGCTAGGTTAGGCTCAAATGTTGACTTGGTCAAGTTCAAACATAGTTCATGAATGAACTTAGATCAATGGTTTCAACCAATTTGACCTATGGTGGATTTTGGCTATGTTGAGTTTCATTTTGGCTAAGTGTTGACTTGGTCAACCCTTAGGTTTGACTTGGTTTGACCCAATTTGGGTGATTGATCATCTCATGATGATTGTTGATCATGATGAGAGGCATAGGTGAGTTTGATTCAATCCAATTTGCTTAGGATTAGAATTTGGCTCATGAGTACTTTAGGTCACTTTGGGTCAAGTGAGCCTAAGTGGGTCAAATGGCTTGTTCAAAGCTTTATTTGAGTTAGATTGGACTTTTATATAGACTTATGATTGAAATATAAATCCATTTGTTAGTGGTTTGATGTTAAATGGGCTTTGATTCATTTGACAATTTCATATTCAAAAGAAGAACATGAATGGATTTTGGGTTTGATTTTTGAATTGAGTTTTGATTTGGTGGTTGAGGTTTGTATTTATATTTGGATTCATGATTGTAGGGTTGATTGAATCATGAATAAAATCAAGAGTTTAGCGATTTGGCTAAGTTCAAGATTTTAACTTGAGAGCTTAGGTTGGATTTTGAATGTATTTGAGTTTGATTTTGGATGTGGTTTTGATTGTTTAAATTTATATTTCATTTATATATGTGAATATAAATGATAATATAAATGGGTCATGTGAAAATTTCAAGGATTTCAAGAGATTTGATCATGATCCAAGCTAAGTCTTTAAAGAGAGAATTTAAAGGACTTAGAAAATTTTGGAGTTTGTAGCTTGAATTTTGAATTTTATTTGATTGACTTATATTTATATTTTATTTATATATAGAATATAAATGAGTTATGACAAAATCCCATGAATTTGAATTGGTTTGATCATGATTTTGGCTAAGTCCTTAAGTGAAAAATTAAGGACTTAAGGAGGATTTTAAATTTGGAATTTAATTTTTGGATTTGATTTGATTGATTTGTATTTATATTTCATTTATATATGTGAATATAAATGAGAATATACAAAGTTATGAGAAAATCCCATGAGTTTGAATTGATTTGATCATGGTTTAGCTAAGTCCTTAAGAGAAATTAAGGAATTAAGAAGGATTTTAAATTTGGAATTTAATTTTGGATTTGATTTGATTGATTTATATTGATATTTTATTTATATATGTGAATATAAATGAGAATATAAATGAGTTATGAGAAAATCTCATGAGTTTGAATTGGTTTTATCATGATTTAGACTAAGTCTTAAAAGAAGATTAAGGACTTAAGAAAGATTTAAACATAGGAATTTCATTCATGGGTTTCAATCATAGATTTCAATCATGGATTTCAATCATGTGGCATTAATTTAAGTTTGGATATAATCAAATAAGATTGATTTGGGGTTTGACTTGAAGGAAGGATGGTGAGGACTTGTTCAAGCTAAGAATAGGCAAATTTTCCTAACACCCCTAAAGCATGACCTATTCCTATGGCTAACCCTTCTAAAGTCTCTAGGGATAGGAAGAGTGTCCACCTAATCACTAGATGTGTCTTAAGACTAAGGAACTCTTAAAGTTTAAGAGAAGTCCTAGGTCTAAGATGGAGGAGTTGAGAGCTCATTATAAAAATGATGTCAACATGGGGTGCAATAAGTGTGGTGTGACAAACAAGGAACACCACCGTATTAATTATTTGATCAACAACATCGAAGAGCACAAGCACTAATAGAAACAATCTATTCCTAACCCAGGTGTAGAAGGAATCTAGAGCTTAGTGCAATGTGGCTCCTCTTTTTGTCCAGGACATAGAGAGAGGAAGGAATCCACTATGGGATAAAGTGTGAACCTTCCACTAGGGAAGCAGGTTCAAGTCATCCCAAAGGGGATGAGAGGTTTGATTTGGTTTAGGTCTCACTGAGGAGAAATTTCCACTGGGGAAGAGGGTTAAATTTGTTTCAATTTTTCTTGGTTTGGATTTTGAGATGGATCTTGTTGGTTTATGATGGATCACACTGAGTAGGAGCCATGGAGGCCTAGACCTAACTCAAATTTACCAATCTAAAGGGGTAGTCTACAAAACATATAGTAGGACTAGCCAACCAAAGGGATGCCTTTGGTATGCAGAAACTACTAGGAAGAAAGCATAGTAGACTAACATCCTCCAAAGTAGAGACCAGTTGCTGGAGTAATCTATTGGCAAGATAATAGATTGAACCCAACCAAGGGCTGACTATTGAGTGAATGCCTCTAGGGGACTTAGATCAGCTTAAAGATAGTTAAGATTAATTTCAATTTTATATTTGTTCATTTTGATGGATTCCATTGGTTTTTGATGGATCACACTGAGAAGGGGCTCATATCAGCCTGGACCTATCTCAGATTAATTGAACCAAAGGGAGTAGCTTCCTGACCGATGGGAGAACTATCCAACCAAAGGAGTGCCTCTTGATTTGCAATGATCAATTGAAGAGAAGAAAACTTGGGGACTCACACCTTCCACTACAAAAGACCAGGGGTGATTGGTTTCTTTGGGGTAACAAATCAAAACCTAAGGCTTCAAATTTTGACTATCATGCTAGAAAGAATGCATCATAGTCTTACACCATTCAAAGCGAGAATGATTGTCGGGGTAACACTTATGGAAAAATAGGGAACCTAACCTAAGGGGTGACTTACAGTGAGTGTTGACTTGGGGACTTATCTCTCGGGTAGTGGACAATTCTTATAGGGAGTTATCGACACTAAAGATATGATGCCTGCTTGGGAAGAGGGGGCCCTTTGGGGGCTCAAATTCCTAATCCACAAGCAAATATTTTTAGTTTTTTTTGTTTAATTTATTTTATCATGGACTCTCTTAGTTTGCGAGGGATAAAACTGAGGAGGAGCTTATATCAGCCTAAACCTATCTCATATTTACTAAACTAAGGGAGAATTTTCACATCCGCTGAACAAATTCTCCAACCACAGGGGTGGTTACTAGGAAAGGGGGACTGTCCAATCCAAAAGTAACTTGAGTAGTGTCTAAATGGTGTCTCAAAGGACATGATCCAAATAGAGTGCCCACAGGGGATGGGGTCACTAAGGGCTTAATCCAAAACCCTGAAGAAGATGACCTGGCTATTCATATATTCAATAGGTATTCAGTGTTCAACTCAAGGAGAAAGTGCAGGGACTCATATCTGCCAAGAGTGGTGTATCTACTAGGTGAGTCACTGATTGAACATCAACCAACCTAAGGTGCCATGGTTTGTAATCAACATAAGAAAAAAGCTCGGGGACTCATATCCTCCCATAGCAGAATTGATTGCTGGGATAGTTTGCCTTCAGCTTGATAGGTGCTATTCAACTTGGGCAACTACTGAGTGAATGTCACTTGAGAACTTATATCGACTCAAACATAGTTAAGAGGAAAGGAGCCTCTGGGGGACTTATCCTAGACCTCAAACATACTCGACCTAGTTAGATCATGATGATTAGTTCAAGAAGAAAGCACGAAGACTCACATCTTCTTAAACAAAGTCAACATGAGGTAGCTTATTGGCCGGGCAGTGAAGCTTACCATACTAATAAGGCACTCATTTCTTTGCAATGGTCAAGTTAGGGAGAAATCACGGGGACTCACATCTTCCAAACAAATGACCATTAGGGTGACATACTAGTGAGGCAGCATGTAACCCGACCTAAAATAGCTAATGAGTGAGTGCCATAGGGGACTTGCTCCCACATCAAAATAGCTCGAGATAAATGATTTATGTTTGTTTTTTTTCATGTGTCTAAAGGAATAGGATGCCTCTGTGGGACTCATACACCTACCTTAAACACACTAGGCGATTGATAAAATGGTTCCATAGATGGTAAAAAGAATTCACACTAAGAAAGGATGTCGCTTGAGTTCTCTCACACCTATCTTAGTTGTGCTAATCAAAATAGGATGCCTCTCAGGTTCTCTTACACCTATTCTAATAACGCATTCAGTGGTTTGTATTGTGAAAGAGGGATAGGATTCCACTGGGGGACTCTTACACCTACCCTAGACACGTCACGGTGGATTCATAAGACAAGCAAACAACGCTTCAAAAGAAAAGAAGATTTGATGAATGGAATCAAATTTTGTTATTTTTTATTAATAATTATTTTCAAACATGATTTGTTTCAGGGGTAATTATTCTTTAGATAGAGCCCATTAATTGGAAGCATCGAGTGTTCCCCATTACAATCAATAAGATGATAAGATCCTATTTAGTAGGCCTTCTCTATGACATAGGGGCCTTCCAAAGTGGGTTCAAACTTGCCTCCCATCTTTCAATGGGCAACAATTGGTCTCCTTGGGGTAACAAACTTCTCTACTGAAAAGACCTTGGAGCTTGTTATGAGCTTGAACCATTTTGGCTTTGTACAACTCGAGGTTTTGGCATGCCTGTAGGTGACTCTCCTCCAAACCTTTGAGCTCTTCTAACCGTAACTTTGCATTTTGGTCTATAGTGATCTTGCTACCCAATGCTATCCTTAGTGACAGGAGTTGAACTTCTAAATGTAGAACAACTTCAGACCCATACACTAATGAAAATGGGATAAACTGAGTTGGAGTTCAGTATATGGTGCGGTAGACCCACAAGGCTTCAATCAACTGCTAGTTCCATTATCGTTTATTATCATCAAGAGTCTTCTTCAATATTTGGATGAGAGTTTTATTGAATTCTTTTACTAAGCCATTTGCTCTAGGATTGTAGATGGTGGAGTATCTCTGATCTATACCATGTCTTCTAGCAAAGCTATTAATCTCCGTGCTTTTGAATGCAGTACCATTTTTGAATATAATTCATCGAGGAATCCCAAACCTATATACGATATGGTTCCTAAAACTGAAGCACATGTTGAGTTGTGACCCCTCTAAGTTGGATGGCTTCCGCCCACTTGGAAAAGTAGTTGGTGGCAGCTAAGATGAATCGATGCCCCTTAGAAGAAAGAGGATCAATTGGACCCACAATGTCGGTACCCCAACACTCAAATGGCCATGAGGCAAATGTAGGGTGTAGAATGTTGAGAGGTTGGTGGAAGACCACACCGTGTACCTAACACTGATGGCATCTCCTAGCTACATCCATGTAGTCTGTAATCATCGAAGGCCAGTAGTATCCAAGTCGCTTGATCTTCATCTTCAACTTCATATAGGATTGATGTGCTTCACATAGACCTAAGTGTAGCTCAATTATAATGCCATGGGCTTCATGTTTGTCTAAACAACGTAGCCACATTTGATCAAAGGATCAGTCGTACAGGGTGCCATCAACAAGAGCGTAGGAGAGAGCTTAACAATGAGGTCAATAACTTTGACCATAGAAGAAACATAGATTGGGGTTATTCTACCATCAACTATGCAAGGGAAAATGGCTTAGCATAAGCCTTCAACAAAACTCTCATCTAAATACAAAATAAGACACTTGACAACAACAAGCGATAATGGCATGAGCAGTTAGTTGAATCCATGTGGGCCTACCACACCACAAATAGAGCTCTAACTCAGTCTACACTTTTCTCCTTAGTTTATGGGCCTGAAGTCATTTTACCATTAGAAGTCTAACTCTCATCACTATGGATAGCTGTGGGTAGCAAGATCACGATAAAATGCGCAAGTTATGGTTAGAAGAGCTCAAAGGATTGGTGGAGAGATGCCTACGAGCATGCCAAAACCTTGAATTGTATAAAGAAAAATTGATTCAAGCTCACAATAAGTTGGTTTGTACTACATATTTTCAAGTAATAGAGCTTATTTTAGTTCTAAGGAGATTGATTGTTGCCCATCGTAAGATGGGAGGCAAGTTTGAACCCACTTGGGAAGGCCCTTTTTGCCATAGAGAAGGCCTACCAAGGAGGATCTTATCAGCTTATTAATCATAAGGGAGAGTGCCCAATGCTTCCAATCAATAGAATCTACTTAAAAAATATTATAAGTCATATTTAAAAATAATTATCATCAATGAAAATTTCATTTCAAATTTAATCTCTTCCATGTCAAAAGTATTCTTGTTTGGAAATCTGCCATGATGTATTTAGGGTAGGTGTAAGGACCCGAGCGGCATCCTATACTTCATCGACACAACACAAACATATAAAATAAATAGATATATTTTGTCTCAAGAAACTCTGGGTTATGTTAACACTCAATGGCACTCACCGGTACTCTAAGTTGGTGACATGCTACCAGTGTGTCACCCAATTGTTCTTACTTTGGAGGATGTAAGTCTACTACACTTTCCTTCCTTACTTGGCCATTTCACATGAGCACAATGTTAGTTTGGTAGGCCTTAATGCATGGTAGGTAAGATACCTCATGTTGGCTTCGTTTAAGAGAATGTGAATCTGCTATGTTCTCTTCTTGAATTGGCCTTCGTGCACTGATTGGGTCAAATATATTTGAGGTTTAGGATAGGTCCCCTAGTGGCTCCATCCCTCCTGACTGCTTCAAGTCTAGGTCCAATCCTTCCTCAAGGCTCCCCGCTTAGTAGGTTCTCTAGGTCAGTTAACATTTGTCCCATCGATGATAGACTTTCCCGATGATCAGTTCCACTTGGAAAGTTGTAAGCCTACACGCGTTCTTTCTAGATTGATCATTGGACATTGATGGGCACCTTAGGTTAGTTGGTTCTCACTATGCTAGAAACACCACTCATGTTGATGGATACACCTTAGGTTGGTTGTTTCTTGCACCTTAGGATACACCACTCATGGCAGATGTAAGTCTGCTATGCTTTCTCCTTGAGTTGGCCACCGTACACCTATAGGTTTTCTTTTCTAGGGCTTGAGATAACGCCTCAAGCAGCACCTCTCCTATGGGCACTATATTTGGATCATGTCCTTTGTGACCCCATTTAGACACTACCCGAGTTACTATCAGATTAGACAGTTTTGCTTTCCTAGTAACTACCTTTGTGGTTGGAGAATCCATCCTGTGGATGTGCAGATTCTCCCCCACTAATATCGAGAGTCAATGCCTACATAGCCCCTTCACAGTGTGGTCCCTTGCACTCCAACAGGGTCCATGCAAACATATAAACAAAAAATATATTCATTAGTGGATTAGGAGGACACCCCTAATGGTACCTTTTCCCAAGTAGACATCCTATCTTTAGAGCAGAGTCAGTAAAACTCCCTATAGGAATCACCTGACTACTCTTGAGTTGATATAAGTCCCAAGCGGCATTCACTCAATAGTCACCCCTAAGTCGGGTTTGATATGTTATGTTACCAATAGGTCACCCCAGCGGTTATTCCCTACTTTACAAGATGAAAGTTTGCTATGCCTTCTTCCTTGCACAACCGTTGCACACCAAAAGGCAACCCCTTAGGTTGGCTAGCTCTACCTCATGACCAATAGACTATCCCTTTGTATTATAAATCTGAGATGTGTCAAGTTTGATATATCCCCATCTCAGTTGGTCCATCACACATTAACATGGTCCATAAATTAAATCTATCAAATTTGACCAGCTCACATACCTAGTTGATATGCCCTCAATTCAAAATCAAACTAAAACAAAAAAACCATATTAAATCACATGGAATTTAGATAAAAATATTCCTGACTACTTTTGAGTTGACATAAGTCCCTAGTGACATTCACTTAATATTCTCCCTAGGTTTGGTTCAATTTGTTGTGCATCCAATAGCTCACCCAAGTAGTTGTTCCTTGCTTTGGAAGGTGTAAGTATGCTATGCCTTTTTCCTAGCACAACAGTTGCACACCGAAAGGTAACCCCTTAGGTTGGCTAGCTCTACCCCGCAGTCAGTAGACTATCCCTTTGGACTTGTAAACCTGAGGTAGGTCAAGGCTGATAAAGCTTCTTCTCAGTGGGTCCATCGTACAACGATAGGGTCTACACATTAACTCAGATTAAATTAAACCCAATCTAACTTTTCTTAGTGGAGTTAAATCATACCCTTCTCCCCAGTGGAGCCCCCAAATCATATATAAATAAGTCAAGAAAATAAATCAAATTCAGAACCAACCTCCCCAGTGGAGCAAAATTAAAAAAACTCCCTAAATAGAATCCAATTCAAAGAAATTCAACCAAACTCTTATTCCCAACGGATACATCCCCAAAAAAATTTATGAATTCGAACTCAAATCCCAATCCCCAGAGCCCAAACCTTCCCAAGTGGAAGGATTATATACGATCCCTAGCAGACTCGAGCCCATATCTCTAGCAAACATGCCTCCACATCAATTAAAATAAAATAAATTAAAGTCATTTCAATTTAATCCCGGTGGATTATAGATTCCTATCCCCAGGGGATCTTCTTTCCATAAATCATATAATCAAATAAAATTCAAACCTTATCCCAGTAGATTTTCTTCTTCTATGCCCTCGATATAGACCCCTCACATATCATGTCCAATGCATGTGTGATCCCCTAGCGGATCTCCCTCCATGTCCTTGACATGAATTCTCATCAAATCTTATTTCTTCTCTTATGCACACCTTTAATACTTCAACCAAAAGCCTAATAATGTAGTTGTTCAAATTACATCATCTTAACATTGTAATCAACATTTTAGGATTTGTGATGTTGCAAGCTCAAACTAACTATACAATATCATGCTAAACATATTCTAGTGTGAATTAACACACAATGTTATATTATAATTTGTATAATATAATATATTTTCTAATAATACACCTCATTATAATCACTTAAAAGGAACAAATAACAAAATTTTCTTAAAATATGAATAATGATCATTTTGGATATAAAATTGTTATTTTCCTATTAGAAATGGTACAAAATAGCATAATTTTGGTGTTTCTTCTTGGTGTGTACCGTGAATTTGCCAAATTCTTCCATCTCAACTTTCAAATTAACATTTTTGTGAGTTTTGACCCAACAAATTATAACAAAAGTAAAACATACTAAAATGTACAATAACATTTAGTAACACACTAACACATTCATATATATATATATGAAGTTATATTGTTATGTACATTATATTTTAATATGATTTCATATAATATATTGTCATACATTACGTCTTAAATAGAATCACTTTAAGCAAAAAATTTATAAAATTTGGTTGAAAAATGAAAATTTATTTTGGATGCAAAATTCCATTCTTTTGATTAAATGACACACCGTTGCAGACCTCCAATGATGTTCCATAAAGCTTACTTTAAATTTGGCCAACTCCCATCATCTCAACCTATAAATCAATATTTTTATAAATTATACGAGTACAAACTCTACTACATCATACTATAACAAACTAAAATATGCTAAACAAGTGGTAATACGAATAGTATGTTATAATGCATGATGCTACACTATGTTATGGCATCCATATTATAATACACTATAACATATTATATTATATTATATTTCACATCAAAAGGATTTCTTAAGATAAAAAATCATAAAATTAGTCTAAACAATCAAAAAATATATATTTTAGTTGTATCACTTACATATTTTAAATTGAAACAATATATTATGATGCCATGCTATACCTATTATGAATTTGGCCAAATTCCACCATTTAAAAGTCTAAATCAACATTTTTATAAATAATGCTAGTGTAGGCTCCATTGCATGATTGTAAAGTACTAAAAGAATTTAAAATGCTCTGAACAATATATTATGATACATGATGTTATACTATACACCATATAATATTTATTTTAAACATAAAATTTTACTTTTTAGACTACAAGTGGGGTAGCATAGATGTGGTACTACAACCTAATTCCCACTTCAAATTTAACAAATTTCATCATATTATTTATTAAATCAATATTTTTAAGATTTATATTAATATAGACTATAGGGCACAATACCATAATATACTAAAACATTTCAATACATCTTATAACATCTACATGCTCAATCTTTGATACTTTTGGGTGAGCTCAACTATTATAGATCTAGATACTTTGACCTTCATTGTCAACCCTGAGACTTAGAAGAGTTTGTCATAGGAATATGCATTAGGGATTTAGGAAGACTTGCCTACCCTATAAACTCAATCCTTGCTTCCTTCCAAACCAAACCTCAAATTCAAATCCAAGATCATAAATCCAATCCCACTCCAAATGATTAAAACCCATGATTAATTAAAAATCCAAATCCTTTCCTAAGCCTTTTGATTTTTCTATGGACTTAGCCTTAACCAAATTAAAATGAACCCAAACTCAATTGATATTTTTATAAATCAATCATTTATTCATTTATATTCAGAAATATAAATGAATTCTAAATTCAAACCATTCAAATCAAATCAAACTAAACCAAACCAAATCAATTCCCTACTTAAGCCCTTTTGACCCACATCCCTCAATTTGATCAAATTTTCTTCCAAATCACTCCAAACTCAAGTGATTTTCTCATGAATCATTTATATCTTCATTTATATTTGCAAATATAAATGAAATATAAATCCAAATGGCCAAAGACAAACCCAAATCAAATCAAAGTCCCAATTTTAGCCTTTTTAGCCAATTTCTTGTACTTGGTAAATGATATCCAAATTAACTCAAAACCCATGGATTTCTTCATAATTCAATCACTCCTTTAATCATTGTTCCAAATATAAATAGAAACTATAATTATCAAACCAAATCTAAGTCAACCCAAGTCAGACCCAAGTTAGCCCTTTTTGACTTGAAATTATCTTATGAATCAAAATCCATAGGGCTTCAAAACACTTGCAATTGGATTTGTATTTCCATCCTAAGTTCATATGTGGGTTCAATTAAACTTGAATCAAGCCATGATCAATTGACCCATTTAGGTCCACTTGACCCAAAGTGACCTAAAAGACCTTCTTAAGCCAAGTTCTAATTCAACCCAAATTGGATTGAACTAAGCCCATCAAACCCCATAACATGATCAACAATCATCCTTGGTTAATCAATTATCTTGAATTGGGTAAAACCAAGTCAGCGACCCTTTCACCAAGTCAACATTTAGAAATGAAACCCAACTAGCCAAAACCACCATATACTAAATTGATTGAAACCATTGATTCAAATTAACACATAATCAAATGATTGACATGAAACCCTCACTTGAGCAAAACCAAGCCTAAATGGCCATTTGACCTAAGTTGACCCAAATGGGCCTAAAAAAATGGGTCAAATGTCATCATGATTTGATCCAAATTGATTGCAAGCAATGGCAAGTTCATTCCAAATCACTTATTGAACTTGAACAAAGCCATGATTGAGCCCAATTTGACCAATTGGTCGACTTGACTCAACCTAGCCCAAATTGACCTAAAGGGTCAAATTGGCCAAAATCAAATTAAATCTAAATTAAAACAAACTAAACCTACAATTAATTTCAATGTAAATTTAAATGGACATGTTGGTAGAGTGGTAAAAGATTTTAAAAGTATTCATGGTGGTTATGGATTTGGAGTGACTAATGAAGAAGGTACTTTATTAGATTTTGCTTTAGCTTATGATTTTGTAGTTGCTAATACTTTATTTAAGAAAGAGATGAACATATTATTACTTATAAAATGGATCTAGTAAAACCAGATTGATTTTTTATAAGAAAAAAATATATTTAGATTGTAAAGATTGTAAGTCATTCCAAGTGAAAGTTTAAGTACCCAACATCGATTGTTAGTTTTAGATTTTAAGATGAAAGATTGTAAGATGAAAAATAAATCAAATTATTGTCCTAAGATTAGATGGGAGCACTTAAAGAATATTAATAAAATTATTTTTAAGAGCTTAGAATTTGAAATGTTCATAAGGAAGCTAATGTTAGTGAAAAAAAGTAGCAAGTGAAATTAAGCAAGTAGCTAAAAATGTGCTTGGAGAATCAAAAGGAAAAGATTCTTTTAATAAAATAGTTGGTGATAAAGTTAGTGTGCAAGAAAAGATAAGAAATAAGAAGCATTGTTATAAAACTTGGTTTAGATATAAAATTGAGAATTGGAAAATATATCTATAGAGATTCTAAGAAAGTAATATATGATGCAAAAAAATTAGCTTTAGTGATTTATAAAATAGATTAGATACCAAAGAAGGTGAAAGATGTATGTACAAGTTAGCCAACCAAAGAGATAGTAGAGACCTAGTTCAAGTGAGGTATATTAAGGATGAAAATAATAAAGTGCCTTTCTTAGAAAAGGATATTGAAAATAGGTGGATGAGGTATTTTGATAAAATTTTCAATGAATAATCTGAAAGTGATTTTAACCTTAATACCTAAACAAAAGAAAGAATTTAATTTTAATCATCATATTAAATCTGAAATCAGATAAGCTTTAAGGAAAATGAAATGTGGAAATGTTTAGTAGATCAAGGAATTTCTTGGATTATAAATATTTTTAATATTATTTTAAAGACTAAAAAGATGGTAGATGAGTGGAGGAAGAGTTTGTTGGTTCCTATATTTAATAATAAAGGTGATGAACAAGAGTGTGCAAATTATAGAAGAATTAAGTTAATGTGTCATACATTAAAATTATGGGAGAGAGTAATGTAGCATAGGTTGAGGTGATACAAAAGTTTCTCACAATCAGTTTGGTTTCATGAAGCGATCTACTATGGATGCTATACATTTGTTAAGAGGTTTGATGGAGAAGTATTGAGAAAGTAAGGAGGATCTACATATGATATTCTTGATTTAGAGAAAGCTTATGATAAAGTTTCAAGAGATGTTCTTTGGAGAGTTCTAGAATAGAAAGGAGTTAATATTGGTTATATTCAAGTCATTAAGGATATGTATAATAGAGCTATTACTTGTGTCCAAACACAAGGAGGATTGATAAAATATTTTCCTATTTCAGTTGGATTTCATCAAGGATCAGCTTTAAGCCCTTATCTTTTTTGCTTTAGTTATGGATGTTGTTACTAAGTATTTACAAGAAGTTGTACCTTGGTGTATGCTTTTGCTGATGACATTCTTCTTGTTGATAAGACTAGATATGGAGTCCAAGAGAAACTTGAATTATGGAGGTCAACATTAGAGTCTAAAGGTGTTCATTTAAGTAGATCTAAAACTGAATATATGGAGTACAATTTTAGTTGTAGAAGTTCTAGTTATAGTGTTGTGCCATTAGGTGAACAAGTCATTAATTAGAGTGAGTGATTCAGATATTTAGGCTCTATTGTTCAAAATGATAGTGAAATAGATGGAGATGTTATTAGTAGAATTCAAGTTGGATGGTTTAAGTGGAGGAATGCATCTGGCCTGTTGTGTGATAGAAAAGTTCCACTTAAACTTAAGGGAAAATTTAATAAGATTATGGTAAGACCTACAATGATGTATCGTGCAGAATGTTGGCTAGTAAAAGAGAAGCATAAGACTAAGTTAAGTGTTACAAAGATGAGGATGCTCAGTGGATGAGTGGCTTTACTCTTAGAGATAAAATCCAAAATGAGTATATTCGAGAAAAAGTTGGAGTAGCTCCAATGGCTGATAAGATTAGAGAGAGTCACCTTATATGGTTTGGCCACATAAAGCATCGACGTATGATGACCCGGTTAGGAGAGTAGATGCATTAGATTTGCCTTATATTAAGAAAGGTAGAGGTAGACCTAAAATGACTTGGTTAAGGTGTATAGAAAATGACCTTAGTATACTTGAATTAAATGAGAATTTGACACATAATAGGGCATGATGGAGACAAATTCATGTAGGTGACCCGACTTAGTGGGATAAAGGCTTATTATTATTGTTGTTATTGTTGTTGTTAAATTTATTTTTTTTTGTTTAATTATCATTTTATTTTGTTTAGTTTTTTTAATTAGTTTATTTTATGTTTTATTTTTAGTTTAGGCTTAGGTTTAGTTTTAGTTTAATTTATTTTATTTAGTTTAGGGTTTAGGTTTAGTTTATTTTAGGTTTAGGTTAAGGATTTTTTTTTGTTTAGTTTAGGTTTAGGTTTACTTTATTTTGTTTATTTTATTTTTATTTTAGGTTTAGTTTTTCTTTTTAGTTTAGGGTTTGGGTTTTATTTTTTATTTATTTTAGGTTTATTTTTTAGGTTTAGGTTTTTATTTAGTTTTTATTTTAGGTTTATTTTAGGTTTATTTTAGGTTTATTTTAATTTTATTTTATGTTTAGTTTTATTATATTTAGGTTTTTTTTATTCTTAGGTTTATTTTATTTTTTTAGTATAGTTTAGGTTTTATTTAATTTATTTATTTATATTTTTTAATTTATTTATTTTTTAGGTTTAGGTTTAGTTTTAGTGTAGGTTTTATTTTTATTTTTATTTTATTTAGGTATAAGTTTTTCTTTATTTTATTTTTAGGTTTTATTTACATTTAGGCTTTTTAGGTTGTTAGGGGTTAGGGTTTTTGGGTTTAAGGTTTAGGGTTCGGTGTTTAGGGTTTTAGGGTTTAGGGTTTTAGGGTTTAGGGTTTTATGGTTTAGTGTTTAGGGATAAGGTTTAGGGTTTAGTGCTTAGGGTTTAGGGTTTAGGCTTTAGGGTTTAGGGGTTTTAGGATTTAGGTTTAGGGTTTAGGTTTAGCTTAGGGTTTAGGATTAGTTTAGGGTTTAGGGTTTAGGATTTAGGCTTTATTTAGGGTTATTAGGGTTTAGGGTTTATGGTTTAGGGTTAGTTAAGGGTTTAGGTTTAGGGTTTAGGGTTGGTGTTAGGTTAATAGTTTAGGGTTTAGGGTTTAGGGTTTAAGGTTTAGGGTTTAGGGTTTAGGGTTAGTTTAGGGTTTAGGGTTTAGGGTTTTGGATTTAATGTTATTTAGGGTTTATGGTTTAGGGTTGTAAGTTTAAGGTTTGGTGTTTAGGCTTAGTTTTAGGGTTTAGGGTTTAGGATTTAGGGTTTAGGGTTTAGGGTTTAAGGTTTAGGGTTTTTTTTTTAAAATTAGGTAAACCAGTATGTTTAGATTTCTTTTCTAATCCATTTAGTTTATTTTATTTTTTTATTGTATGTAGGTTTATTTTTTATTTTTATTCAATTTTATTTATTTTAGGTTTATTTATTTTAGTTTAGGATTTTATTTTTTATTTATTTTTAGGTTTAGGTTTAGGTTTATGTTTATTTTTTTAGTTTAATATAATTTTATTTTATTTTTTAGGTTTAGGTTTTATTTTTTATTTTAGGTTTAGGTTTACATTTTCATTTTATTTTTTAGGTTTAGGTTTTAAGTTATTATTTTAGGTTTATTTTAAGGTTTTATTTTTTAGTATATGTTTAGGTTTATTTTAGTTTATTTTATTTTATTTAGTTTAGGGTTTATGTATAGTTTATATTAGGTTTAGGTTTTATTTATTTTAATTTAAGTCTAGGTTTATTTTATTTTATTTATTTAGGTTTAGGTTTTTCTTAGTTTATTTAGGTTTTATTTTTATTTATTTTTATTTATTATTTTTAAGATTATATTTTAGGTTTAGGTTTTTCATTAGTTTTTATTTTATTTTATTTTAGGTTCATTTTTTTATTTAGCTTTCAATTTATTTTTTGTTTATTTATTTATTTTTTTTTATTTTAGGTTTTTAGTTTAGACTTAGCTTTAGCTTTTAGGGTTTAGCTTTTAGGGTTTAGGTTTTAGGGTTTTATTTTAGGTTTATTCTTAGGTTTTATTTTTTAGTTTAGGTTTAGGTTTATCGTTAGTTTATTTTATTTTATTTAGTTTAGGGTTTATGTTTAGTTTATTTTAGATTTAAGTTTAGTCTATTTTAGGTTTAGGTTTAAGTTTTATTTATTCTAGTTTAGTTTAATTTAGTTTAAGTTTAGGTTTATTTTATTTTGTTTATTTTAATTTTATTTTAGGTTTAGTTTTTTTTTCGTTTAGGGTTTGGGTTCTTTTTTTATATTTACTTTTTTTTGGTTTTATTTTTAGTTTTATTTTTTAAGTTCAGGATTTTATTTAGATTATATTTTATTTTATTTTAGGTTTATTTTTTATTTTATTTTAAATTTAGTTTTATTTTATTTAGGTTTTATTCTTTGGATTATTTTAATTTTAGTTTAGTTTTATTTTTTATTTATTTTATTTTAGTTTATTTTTATTTTTATTTTATTTTTTTAAGTTTATGTTTAGGTTTTAGTTTTAAGTTTTATTTATTTTATTTTTAAATTTTATTTAAGTTTAGTTTTATTTTATTTTTAGGTTTTATTTACCTTAGGTTTAGGTATTTTGGTTTTTAGGGTTTAGGGTTTAGGGTTTAGGGATTAAGGTTAAGGTTTTAGGGTTTTAGCATTGAGGGTTTAGGGTTTAGTTCTTGGGGTTAGGGTTTAGGATTTATGGTTTAGAGTTTAATGTTCAGGTTTATGGTTTAGGGTTTTAGGGTTTAGGGTTTTGGGTTTAGGGCTTAGGTTTAGCTTAGGATTTAGGTTAATTTAGGTTTAGGTTTAGTTTTAAACTTTAGTTTAAGGTTTTAGGTTTAGGGATTGATGATTTAGGGTTAGTTTTGGGTTAAGGGTTCAATATTTAAAGGTTTAGGGTTTAGGGCTTAGGGTTTAGGGTTTAGGGTTTAGGGTTAGGGTTAGGGTTTAGGGTTTAGGCTTTAGGGTTTACAAATTAGGGTTTAGGTTTTATGGTTTAGAACTTAGGGTTTAAGGTTTAGGGTTAGTTATGGTTTAGGGTTTAGTGTTTATGGTTATTTAGGGTTTAGGGTTGTAAGTTTAGGGTTGTAGGTTTTATTTTAGGTTTATCTTAGTTTTAGAGTTTTTTTTAAAATTAAAGAGTTAATTTTTTTAGTGTATTTTTTGTTTATTTTAGTTTATTTTATTTTACTTAGGTTTAATTTTTTTTTTGTTTAGTTTATTTATTTTAGGTTTAAGTATTTTATTTTTAGTTTATTTTTAGGTTTTAGGTTTATTATTTTTATTTTATTTTTTATTTTTTTTTATTTTTTAGTTTTTTTTATTTTTTAAGATTTTTAGTTTTATTTTAGGTTTAGGTTTTTATTTTAGTTTATTTTATTTTTTATGTTTTAATTTATTTTTTATTTTTAGTTTTAGGTTTTATTTTATTTTTGTTATTTTATTTATTTATTTTATTTTTAGGTTTTATTTAGTTTTATTTTTTTAGCATTTTAGCATTTATTTATTTTAGGTTTTTTATTTTTATTTTATATTTATTTTTATTTTTATTTTTATTTAGTTTATTTATTTTTTTTTATTTTATTTATTTAGTTTAGTTTAGGTTTAGTTTATTTTTTAGTTTAGGGTTTAGGTTTTATATTTTAGTTTAGGTTTAGGTTTATTTTATTTTATTTATTTTATTATTAATTTTATTTTCTTTTAATTTAGGGTTTAGGTTTAATATTTATTTATTTTTTAGGTTTATTTTTTAGGTTTAATTTTTATTTTTTTTATTTTATTTTATTTTAGGTTTATTTTATTTTATTTTAAATTTAGTTTTATTTTATTTGGTTTTAATTTTAGGTTTATTTTATTTTTTAATTTTAGTTTAGTTTTTTATTTTATTTTATTTTTTTTTTTTTTAGTTTAGTTTAGGTTTAGTTTAGGTTTTATTTTATTTAGGTTTAGGTTTTATTTATTTTATTTTTAGGTTTTATTTACTTTAGGTTTAGGTTTTAGGTTTTAGGGTTTAGGTTTAGGTTTTTTTTTATTTTTATTTTTTATTTAGATTTATTTTTATTTTTTATTTTTCTTTAGTTTATTTATTTTGTTTTATTTATTTTTTTTAGTTTTTTTTTATTTTAGTTTATTTTTTTTAGGTTTAGGTTTAGATTTATGTTTATTTTTTAGTTTGATATATTTTTATTTTATTTTTTTAGGTTTAGGTTTTATTTTTTATTTTTTATTTTAGTTTTATTTTATTTTTTAGGTTTAGGTTTAGGTTTTCATTTATGTTAATTTTAGGTTTTTTTTTTAGTTTTGGTTTAGGTTTTTTTATTTTTATTTTATTTTGTTTAGGGTTTAGGTTAGTTTATTTTAGGTTTAGGTTAAGTTTTATTTATTTTAGTTTAGTTTATTTTAGTTTAGGTTTATGTTTATTTTAATTCATTATTTTAGGTTTACATTTTTTATTTTAGGATTTATGTTTTAATTTTTATTTCTTTTTAGGTTTATTTATTAGGTTTAGGTTTTTATTTAGTTTTTATTTTATTTAGAGTTTTGTGCCACCATCCTTCAAGATTTTTGATGGCAGTGGGAACCCACAATAACACATTGCACACTTTAGAGTGGGCTGTTGCAACATCGTTGGTAGCAACGCTCTCGTCTTCCACCTATTCATTAGCAGTTTGTCAGGTGTTGCATTTGATTGGTGCACAACGCAATGGTTGGTGAAGACTTTTTCTGAAGTTGGAGCACCTCTTCATCAAGAGGTTTGTTGGAGCTTAGTAGAGGGTGATTGTAGCGACCTCATTGTAGAGAAATAGAAACTCAATGAGTCCCTTGTTGATTACATTCTCAAGTGGCAACTTGAGCATGAAATGCAAACCACATTGTCAGAATAACATGCCATTAAGATTCTTCTCATGAATATCCATGCCCATCGCCTTCATGTAAGGACTTTACCATCAAAACATTCAATAAATTAATCAACAAGGCTAACCTATAAGAGGAAGCCAAGCTTGCCCTTTCCAGTCATCTAGGCCAAAGCGAAGGTGTTTAAGAAGTCAAGGACGGTTATGTGGGTGGATGAGCGAGCCAGACTTCACTATGAGAGACTACGAGCTTAGCAGCCTCTTTTGCCACCTCCTCTTCCACCACCTCGACCATCATAGCCATGCGGTGACACAATGACCATTTCCACCACCGCCACCTACCGGTGTCATATTCATCCATTGTTGGTAGCTACTTTCCACCTACTCTTACCGATATATTGAATAAGCCTTATTCATGCAAGAGGGATGTAGTTAGGAAAATCTTTAAGGATATCTTAAAGAGACTTGACTTTCAGTTATCAGAGTCTAAGAGGCGAGGAAGTGAGCAAGACCAATGATCCTAGTTATTTCCCTTACCATCGCATATTAGGCTATGTCTTAGAGGATTGTATCACTTTTAAGGACTAGCTTGATCACAACTACAAGTTGAGAGCCATAGTTATCCCTAAGGAATACTTATTTGAATAACCATCTAGTTCAATTAGAGTAATCCTTAGGGATACTTGCAATCCTCTTAAGACCAAAGAAGGTTAGGATATCTCCCTATCTTGAACCTCTAAGAAGATCATTTCTAAGATCAAGAAGCTTCCCTTGTAGGTGCCTAAAGTAGGTCAAACCTCCAACACCAAGGAAGGTTTGCTAGTTAAGGACAACTCGGGGGAGGTGATAGCACTAGTACCATACTTTCGATAGTCAGAAGTGTAGCCACCATGAGTCAAATACTCCCTCCATGTACAACTACCACCTCCTTTGCTCCTCTTCTCGGCGGCGTATCTATGGATAAGGGCACTAAATCCCTTACTCCACTTACTTTACTTGATTTTACATGTGTGCCTCCCAAAAGAAATTAATGAAGAAAGCTAATTTTACTTATATATTGTCCACTTATGATTCACTCGATTTTATTCCAATTGAAGGCTCTCCAAGTCTAAATAAAAATAATAGCTATAGTAATTCTAATAATTTTTTTTAATTTAGAGTCAGACTATCCTTCTCTAAATCAATCAGGTCTACCTCTTGAGATTGACTTGGAGCCAACTAACTCTGAGGATCCCATTGGAGAAGCTATAGGTATGCTCGATAAGAAGGTAAAACTTTCCACAAGTTCATCATTCTAAGAAGTCACTGAAGTTAACCTACATGGTGGAAAAGTTCAACCTCCTAGGGTAGCACCTCAGGATAAGGGTAATCAAGTCATTGGTTCCAATGAGATAGCCCTCCATAGATGCTCCACCCATGGATATGCTTGTGGAGGACCAAGCTAGTTGATTATAATGTCTAGCTCACCTTAGAAAGTTTTAGATAAGTTAAGCATTTATGATGCCCTTGTCTTATCCAAAGTGATAAGGAAATCTTTAATCAAGGCCTTACTTGATCTAGAGATATGTTTAGCTCAATTTACCAATACTAAAGTGGAGGCATGCCACTCGAAGGACATCTTAAGAGTTACATTTAGCGATGAAGACTTACTCTTAGGGACGACTGAGCATAACCGCCTCATTACATTACAGTGGATGTTGGCAGATACAAACTTTCCCAGGTGTATCAATCAACATTATGAGTCAAAGAACCCTTGCCTACTTAAGGATCAACATATCCAAACTCCAAAAAGAAAGGATGATGTTGAGAGGATTCAATGAACAAGGAGAGAGAGCCTTGTGGTGTTTATTTTTGAATGTATGACAGAGTGGGAGGGGGGGGGGGGTACTTTTTGAGGTGATCAAGTACAACATTGAGGTATGATGTACTATCTCGAAAGATAGAGACATCACCCTATAATGGACCTAATCATGTAATAAGGACTCCTAAGGGACACTGGGTCTTGAATGTATGAGATTTTTCTCCTACATTACATGGATGAATAAAGTAGGGTTTATGTTACCAAGTTCTTAAGTTTCATATGGAGGCAAGCCTCCATAGTTAATTACATCTTAGAAAATAAATTTCTTAAGAATACTCAATTAAAACAATTATCATCTCCAAAGATTTCAAGGTTAGACTATCAAAAGATTGGTTGTATTTGGAAAATCAATTTGGAAAGCTCAAGGAGAAGACTTATTTTTGGAATTCAAATGAAATAAGTAGGAAATGCTCATGATACTAGGAAGCCTAGTGAGCATTTAAATAAATCCTATGGTTGGGCTTTATAATTTTGAAGTTGAGGAGATTTATATATTTTGAGTTGAAATTTAATTAGATTACTAGGGCTTATAATCAACCAACATAAGATTGTGGGAATGCTTAAGGGGTGAGAATTTATGCTCGTAGCCCAAAGGAAATAGCTACATTAGATCCTAAATCTAGGGAGCTTTAGCATGACCTAAATCTAAGTGACATGAGGACATAAGGGTTTACCTCCCAAGAGAGAATAAATTGTCTGACGTCTGGACTTACAATTGCCTATAGTGCAACCAGCTAACTCCTCCTATTATTTTAAAACCCTGTAGTTTGATCATATGAATTTGTAAGATAGCGGGCACTTATTTAATTAGAAAGAGACTAAAGTACTAAACACACTCCCTAAGAGACTAGAGCATGAGTGATATGAGCATATGACTTAATCTATGATGCAAAATCTTTTTAAATTTTATTTCATTTTAGACACATCATTTTGATAGAGGCTTTAGGATTTCTTATGCCAAAATGCATGATGAAATAGGTTATCGGTCAAATCAGCTAGAAGGAGTTCTCCACCACAAGGGATGCCCTCATAGGTCAAGCATTCCTTTATCGTGCAAGGATGGAGATCCTTCATGTTCAAGAGAGAAAGAATATGCATGCATGATGTGAAACATACAACCATATAGCTAAGGGGTTGCTAGATCTTTTAATTATCTTATTTATGTCTTAGGCTTTATGATGAGGTTATGAGTTGTTTAAAATTTAGTTATGAGTGATTAGTTGGGTAGAAAAGTTATTTTTATCCTAAGAGCCTAATCATATCTAAGCTACACATTAAAGCATCAATCACTTAAGAAACTATGAAAAGCATGCCATCCTAATGCACAATGTAAACATAACATCAAACAATTATATAAACTATCATAAAAGAATAAAAGGATGGTGCGGTCGGGTACTGCCGTACAACCCGAAAAGAGAAAAGATGAGTAGCCGAGCTCTACCCTTATACAACTTGGAATATGAAAAAATAATTATAATTGTATTAAATGCTATGAGGGTCTTCTTTCTTCATATCTCCATTTTTGATTTGGTTCCTTCTTTGATTTGGATGGTGCTTGCTTCAAAGGCATCACAGGGCACCCCAGGATAAAGCCTTCTGGCCATTGCTTATCCTAATCCCCCATAGCACTAATCCTAATTCATATTATAAAAATTATACTTTTGTGGGAAAAGTAAATCTAACTAGACCTAAAATATAGGTTAGCTAAATATACAAATAATCCCAAGCTGTTGTATTTATAATTTGGTCTTAGCACTCTACACATGGGTAACTAAGCCCACCTATCCTAACTTTGATTATGCTTAAGGATTTAAGCAACCTGCAAAAGAGTATTCACATTTATTTTTAAACATTCCTTAAGCATAATCATGTATAGATAATATGATTAGGCTAAAATTCACCAATCATCTAGTCTATGAAGCATACACCCTAACAACCAATCTAAAATAATACATCATGAAAGAAAACATACACAACATACACCATCCTAACTTAGAGCTAGAAGCGGTGACTTAATTCTAAAGTGTGTATTAATTCTTGAGTGGTAAGTCTTGTTAGGCATTAGGGTTGTATTTTCTATGTATAGAAAGAATTCAATTTAACATGAAAGGTTGATTTCACATGAAGTAGTTTAATTGATTTTGAATTTTAATTTGTGTTTTCTTTTGTTTCATTTGATTACACTTAACAACTAAGTGGTATAAAGAGAGGAAAAAAATTGCCCTCTTTCATCCCTACCTTAAGTCACTTTCTAAAGTATATTATTTTGATTTAGTTCTCTTTAGTGAATGGCTTATTAAATGATTTAATTAATCTTAAGTTTAGGTTCACTTTAAATAATCCTATTCAAAATGAAAGGCATCTTAAGTTTTATTTAATTGAATTACTACCACATGACATATATTAAATCAATCCTTTCCATGACATTTAACATGATAATGATTTAATCCTAAGTGTATCTATACATGTAACATATTTTAGCACACTTAAATGATGAATGTATGTGTATGTTTAGAATTTATTTTTTATTTTAATGAATTATTTAAACATTTTAATTTAAAACTTTATCCAAATTTGTATACAAAATGAAATAAGAATGAAATTAAATAGGCATGTGTCATTGTTAAACTTGGGAAGTGAGGTAATAAAACGACCTCCTTGAAGCTAGTTAAAGCCTCATATTCTAAGGATGTCCTATATACCCATTTGCATTCAAACATATGTAAATTATACATGAACATAAAATGTAAGCTCCAAATCATATGGCTAATTAATTCAACCACTTAGTCAATTATGAATGCATGAAATTTTAATATAAAATAGGATTTTCATTCACTAATCACATATACATATGTACAAAGATATAGGCAAGTATGTGTCATTGTTAAATTAAGGAAGTGAGGTAATCAAATGACCTCCTTGGGGCTAACTAAAGCCTCATATTCCCGGGACATCCAAACTATATACTTGCTTTTCTTAGACACACATGGATGTATACATAAATGAGAGAAAGAAAACCATGCAAAGATTGTATATTATTTTATTGAATCATTTATATATATGAATTAAAACACTATCCTAATTCTAATGTTGAAATACATAAGAATGAAATCAAATGGGTATGTGCCATTGTTAAACTAGGGAAGTGAGGTAATCAAATGACCTCCTTAGCTAGCTAAAGCCTCGTGTTCCCGGATGTCCGGACTATATACCCATTACCATTCCATCTTATATAAATCAACACATGAATAGGAAAGAGAACTCAACAATCATACACTTAAGCTATAAGCACATGCATTTCTTATGTATTTATAACTAGCATCATATCACATATTATTCATTTATAAGCTTTTGAAAGATACATTTGGATTTAATAGTAATAATAGCCACACATATATTAAATTAAATCAACACATGCAAGCTTACATAAAGGAAATCCATTTTATTTTACTTGATTTTGAAAAGATGGATGCATGAATTCAAATGACATACCAAATTTAACATGATTGGAAATAGGACAATCAAATATAAGCATGTCATTCATTCAACCAAACTAGTTCTTAAGGAAAATCAAATCAAATAAGATTATTTAAAGAAAACCAACGCTTCTTTATTAATTAAGTTTTGCATTTGATTTGATTTAAAGAGGAGAAGAGAAATCACCACTTGTTGTTTTAAACCCATTTTCATATTAGTGATTTGATTTAATTTGAGGAAATGTAATTAAGTTAATTTTATGGGTTAATTAAGTTGAACCCTTAATTAGAAGAATTACTTACCCTTACCTATGTCACCTTAAAGTAATTAACTAAATAATTATAAGCCAACATGATATGCATGAAATATAAACTTGCAATAATCCTAGGAAATAAAAGGGGCCTAATGCAATTGGCTTATGATTAATAGTTAGTTAGATTAACAAACTTAATCAATCACTCTTATGGTTTTCCCACACATGTGAACTAACCATAATTTCATCAAACTCCTTTAGGTTATTAAACACCTAAAGATCTACCCCATGATTTAATTAATTTAGGCCTCATGTGATTATGATTTTAATTTGATTTAGTGATTTAATTAATTAGTTAAATCTTAATTAATTTCATTTTTAAAAAAGGGTGAAATGAACTTAGGGAATGGGGTCCCAACCAAATTCCTTAGTTCACTTACTGTTGAATAATGATTAATAAAATTAATTAACCAATTTGATGCTATTCATGTGATTAACTAATCATTCATTATCTTAATATAGTAGTTAAGGTTTAATTAGTAAATTTTACAAATTAAGTGAGCAATAAATCCCATGAAAATCATGGGATGCAGAGGCCATCCCATAAAATTAACCCACAAAATTTGGAATTAATTGCTCAAGTAATTAAAGAGTAATTAAACTAATATATTTTGTAAATAAACTTTAATTACTATTCAAAATTAGTTAAGATCATTTTTAATTAATTATCCTCTGAAATATCTTTAAAATGAGTATTTGTTATCATTTTTTATTTCTTTATGATATTTTAGGATTTTTAGAAGTTTTAGCCATTAAAAATGATTAATTAAGCCTAATTGCCTAATCCTGTTGGTGCCACATGGCCTGTTGATGCGACACGCTTTCCACATGGCACCGTAGCATTGGCTACTTAAAACTTATCTGACTCAGTGCCAATGTGACGGCGGTAGATGTCCTTTCTCGTTCGCCATCCAATCTAAGATCGGATGACTACGATTAATCCCACAAATTAATAGGATTAAATCAGATCAATTTAGTGGATCTAATCATGATCGTCATTTTGATCATGTAGAACTGATGGTGCATGATCAAATGTCAAGTGAGTGAGGGAGAATGAAGTCTGTCCACCATTGCTCACTTGATCCGAGCTTACCCGAGCTTGCATCAACTCCAAAAGGATCCCACACCTTCATGACATCGATTAGAGGGGATCCAACAGTTAAGATCACATGAGATACAAGTTTTCTTCAAAAGCTCCAACCCATTTTGGCCTAAGGATCAATTTTGGAAGCACACCTTGCCAGAGCTCAAGACTAGTAGCTCGAACAATTGAGGAAGCTTCATCTAGTGGAGATGAAGCCCTATTTAGTAATAATTGAATCAATTCCTTGATGTTCACTCAAAAGGCCATGAACTGATGATTTGGAGCTCAACTTTGATTGAAATCTTACCTCCAGTGCTTAGGAAGCTTAGGAGATGATTCATTCTTGCTCGATGAGGCCTAGAGAAGGTCTGTGCAAAGTTAATTTAAGTTTGATGGATAAATTGAGAAGTTAGGTCGAAAATGGGAGTGTCCTATTTCAGGACAGACATGAATGGAATTTTTTGATTGAAGAATGAGCTTGGGAGTTTCGGGAATGGCTCTAGCAGCTCATCTTTGGTAATTAAGGCTCTGAGGAATGATTTTTGTGTGTGTTTGAGTGGAAACATGGGGGTGTATACCCCCCTTAATCTTGATTGGATGGTGGGATCTAGTTTGGCTTTTAGCGGTCATTCAATAATCTCAGGGAGTAGTGGGTGGCAAGGAGGAGGTCAGTTAGCTCAGCTTGGTTGGTTGAAGTTGTGTAGATGGCTGTAAAGGAGGAATCATGTGTGTCCTATGGGTTTCAAATGGTCTAATGGAGAGGGCAAGGTGATTTCACCCCATGGGTCAAACCACCACCCCTGGGTCGGTTGGGTGTCCAGGTGCCTAGGTGGACCATTGGGAGAGTACCAAGTGGCCAATGAATGAAAATGATAACTTACATGGGTGATTTATCTAATATGATGACCTTGACCTAAGGGTATAATGATCATTTGACATTGGATTTGATTTTTTAGATTTGAAATGAGGCAAAATTGGGTTAGCCCAAATTTCAAGTCAATTGGAGTTGATTTGGTTAGTTTTGGCTCAATTTGACTAATTTAGGTTAAATTGGGTTAGGTTGGGTCAAGTTGACCAATTGGTCAAATTAGGTCAAACCAAGGGTTAGGTCAGGTTCATATGATAATTTGGGATGTTTTGGTTCAATTGGTTTGGTTTAGTTTGGCTTAGATTTGACTTTGACTCATTTGAATTCATTTCGGTCAAATGGGTTAAGTTGACCAATTTGACCAAATTGGATTAGCTTGGTTAGGTGTTGGTTTGGGTTTAGTTGACCAATTGAAGATTATTGTAGGCTTTAATTTCAATTAATTTGGATTTGGTTTTATTTAGGCCAACTTGAACATTTAGGTCAATTTGGCCTAAGTAGGTCAATTGGGTTTAATTGGGTCCAATCATGGCTTTGGTCAAGTTCAACAATCAATTTGGAATGAACTTGAGCCATTGGTTGAAATCAATTTGGTTTATGTTTTGATTTGACCTAATTTGGTCTTTTGGGTCAATTTGGGTCAACTTGGGTTAAGAGGACCAATTGGGTTTGGTTTCACTCAATTGAAGGTCAATTCATATTCAAATATTGATTTTGATTTGGTATGAATCATTGGTTTCAAGGGATTTGGCTTAGGATACAATTTGGCTAGTTTGGGTTCATATGGGTTAAGGGGTTGACTTGGTCAAATAACCAAATTGACTTGGTTTGACCCAATTTGTGACGATTGATCAACCTAGGGTGATCAATAATCATGTTGGGAGGTTTTGATGAGCTTGGTTCAATCCAATTTGGGTTGGATTAGAACTTGGCTCAAATAGATCAATTGGCCACTTTGGGTCAAGTGGACCAATTAGGTTTAGTTGGCTTGATTTTTGGCTAAGTTTGATTTAGTTGAGTTTATATATGGATTTGGGATTAAAATATAAATTCAATTGCAATTGCTTGAGTTTAAAGGGGTTTTGGTTCATTTGAATAGTTCAAGTCAAAAGGGTTAAGTTGGGTTTGATTTGGGTTGATTTTAGTTTGGCTTGATGATTGTAGATTTCATTTATATTTGTAAATATGATTGAAGGTATGAATGATTCATGAGAAAATCAATTGAATTTGGGTTTTGGAATGAAGAAATTTGTCTAAGTCCATGGAGTTGAGTCATGTGGCTTAAGTTTGGATTTTGATTTGGTTTGATTTAGTTTTGATGATTTAAATGCATATTCCATTTAAATTTATGAATATGATTGAAAATATGATTGATTTGTGAGAAAATCAATTGAGTTTGACTTGATTTGGATGAAGAGTTGGCTATATCTATGGGATAGGTAATATGGCTTAGGAAGGGTTTTGATTTAATTTGATTTAGTTTCATTTAGTTTTGATCAATTAAATGTAGATTTTATTTATATTTAGTATGATGATTGAAGATATAAATTTATTATGAGAAAATCAATTAATTTTGGATTTATTTAGATTAAGAGTTAGCTAAGTCCATGAAATAGGTCATATGGCTTAGGAAGGGTTTCAAGTTTGGATTTGATCATGGGCTTTAATCATTTGGTTTTGGAATTTGGGATTGGATTCGGATTTGAATTTGATGTTTGAATTGAACCTGAGGTTTGGTTTGAGAAGGAGAACATAGATTGGATTTGGGTTGAGCGGTAGGTGGATTATCTAATCAGTAAGGCATAATCTAATCCTATGGTTAACCCTTATAAGTCTTTAGCTTAAGTGTTTACCTATTATTAGAAGTGTCTTATGATTAGGAAGTCTTAGTATCTAGAACACTCCTAAGTCTAAGATGGGAAGATTGAATCACTCCAAAAGTGAGGTCACAGGGCTCTATAGTGTTGCCTTGGAGATAGATGATTGGAAGATCAAAACCAAGTTTCACACTATAGACTCGGATACATCTTTCAATGCTTTGCTTGGGAGACCATGGATACATGAGAATAATATAGTTCCATTCTCTCTACATCAATGTATGAAGTCTGTGAGAGGTGGGATCGTCTACTATGTCAAAGGAGATCTCAAGTCATTTTAGTTCATGACATCAGCATATATGAGGATGCGACTTACTACCTCCCTCAAAATCAACAAGTCGATTCTTGTGAACTTAGCTAAAGTTTAAAAATAAAATAAAAAGAAAAAGAAAAGAAAAGAAAAGAAAAGAAAAGAAAAAGAAAATAAAAGGGAGCAGAGATAGACTTGGGGTAGGAAGTGGAGCCTGACATTAGATTCCACCCATAGTTCTTTACTCCATTTGAACATATGGGTAGAACTACCTGACCTCCGCCACACAGAGGAAAAGGCCAGTTTAGAGTCCCAAGGGTGGAAAATCTCCTAATTGGTCATCCAATAGAAGATATATCCCAGCTACCAGGAGTACAACTACTATCCATATAGACTTAAAATCTAGTTCTTATGATGAGTATTATATTGTTAGCACACCAGCCAGCTCTTCTCAGTAGTCAATTCCCTTGGAGGTGGAACTTGAGCCAGATAGTGATGAAGACCAGGCTCCAAAGCAACACATAAGTTTATTCAAGTCTATATATGAAACATTTAGGCATTGGTTGTGAAACATCTAAGGGTTTGGTAGTTAAGGAAGCCCCTAAGTCATCCACAGGTGTGAAGACTTAGAGGTTCTTTCTGGCAGCATCATCCTCAAGTCAAGATGTTGATGTAGAACTTGAGGATGACTCATATAAATATTTAATAGAATTAACTTTTGATTGGTACTTGCCTTGTGTTCATAATTTAGCAAAGAAAGGGTTATACCCACATACTTGGTCAAAGCATAGGTCAGACTACTTCGAAAGAATATAAAAGAATAAATGTGAAAGCTCTCAATCAAGACTGAGACTAGGATTGATGTCTAGTCGATGATGATTATTACTTAGTCATCACCAATCATTTGGAATCGATAGGTTCTTTTCAAATCACATTAACTCATATGAGGAGTTATGCTTAGAAACTTGATGATCTAGATGATTTTGAAGTCAAAGATGCCGAGTTTGAAGAAGAGATCAAGTCAACCATCATGAGCTCAAGGAAATCAACTTAGGAACTGAAGAAGATCCACGCCCAACATACATCAGTTCTTTGTTGAATGAAATTGAATCTAATGACTTAGTTAGGCTATTCATGGAGTTTAAGGACTATTTTGCATGGAGTTATGAAGAGATGCCTATATTGGCTCCTAACATAGCAGTTCATAAACTAGCAAAAGAGCCTACTACTATCATCAAGCGGTCCCTAGTTAGGCATCATCTCAATTAAGAAAAAGAATGGCCAAATTCATATATGCATCAATTTTAGGGATTTAAATAAGGCATGTCCAAAAGATGAATTTCCACTACTAATCTCAGAGCTGATAGTGGTCATTTCCTCATCTCATGCAGTCTTCTCTTTCATGGATGGCTCATCTTGATATAACTAAATAAAGATAGCCCTTGAAGATGAAAGAAACATTGCTTTTAGAACCCTGATCGAAATCTATTGCTATAAGGTCATGCCTTTCAGCCTTAAAAATGTCGGTGCTACATACTAGTGGACTATCACTTGAATCTTTGATGAACTCATTCATCATCCAGTTGAGTGCTATATCGATGATCTCATGGTCAAAAGTACAGAAAAGGAATACCATCTCTTTGAGTTGAGAGTAATTTTCAAATTGTTAATACAATTTAACCTCAAAATGAACCCCCTAAAGTGTGCATTTGGAGTAGCTTCAGGGCATGCCTTGGGTTTATTGTTCAACACTAGGGAATCAAAATTGATCCAAAGAAGATCAAAGCAATATTAGAAATGCAACAATCTAAAAGTTTAACTCAACTCAGATCATTCTAAGGGTGGTTGGCATATCTAAGACCCTTTATATCCAACCTATCAAGAAGATGTCATCCATTCTCAGCACTTGTCAAAAAGGATACCAAGTTTAAGTGGGATGATTAGTGTGAGCATGACTTTGAAGAAATCAAGCATTACCTGATGCCGGTTCTAGCCTATCTTGACAAGTTGCTCATACTACATTAGATGACTTCTTTGGTGTTATGTTGGCCCATACCAATGATAAAGGGAAGAAAAATGCACTATACAACCTCATCCATCATCTAATCATTGTTGAGGCTAATTATCCACCCATTTAGAAGAATTGCCTAGCTTTAATTTTTGCTTCCCAAAAGCTGCAACACTACATGCTTCCTTATAAGGTGAACTTAATCTCTAGGATCAATCCACAATATCTCATGCCAAGCTATTGGATGATTAGCTTGACGGTCCATGATCCTCTCATAGTTTAACATTACCTTCGTACCCCTCCATGCGGTGAAAGGATAAGTGTTTGCGGATATCATAGTAACACACCCACTTCCTGCTAACTCTCTACTTAGTGATGATCTCTCTGATGAACAAATCATGAACTTAGGGGATACTAGCATTCACCACTAGGAGATGTACTTTGATGGCGCGACTTTCTCTCAAAGAGGAGAAGAACCATAATATACTATTCCAAGAAAGGCAGGGGTAGGAATAGTTCTCTTAACTCTAAACTGCGATGTGATCAGATTCTCATATCATCTGTCCAATCCTTGTATAAATAATGAAGCTAAATATGAGGCTCTGTTCTGGTTAGTTAGATTACTCCAAGCATCCAGAACATCAACATCTTTGGGGATTCTCAACTAGTTATCAACCAAATCGCTGGGTCTTATAAGGTGATAAAGCCTAAGCTCCATCATTACCATAAGTACACCATGGAGTTATTGGCACAAATCCCAGAGCTTACCATTTATAAGATTCCTCAAGGAGAGAAATGTCATAATGTATGCTTTATCCAAGCTTGCCAAAGAGTTAGAATGTTTGAAGGATGAGTTCATATCAATAAAGGTCCGAAATAGACAAGTCTTATCCCTTATTGATATTAAACTCATCAAAAAATACTATCTTGAAGGGGAGGTTGCGATTGCCAAGAAGGATGAAGAGTTAGATTGGAGGCAACCATTCATGGATTACCTAAATAAAGGCAAACTACCTCAAGAGAAGTCCCAAGCCCATCAGCTAAAGTAGAGAGCACTTTCTTATGCTCTTGTGGATGGTGTCTTATCGGCGATCTTTCGATCATATATGGCTACGTTATTTAAACAAGCACGAAGCTCATAAGATCATGACCGAGGTACCCTCAGGATTATGTGGAGCTAACCAATCTAGTTTGAAGATGAAAACCAAGATCAAGAGAGTAGGATACTACTGGCTGTTAATGATCAAAGATTGCTTGGATATAGCTAGGTAATGCCATCAATGTCAAATACACGGTCTGGTCCTACACCAACCACCCAACATTTTACTTCCTACATTGGCCTCATGGCCATTCGAGTGTTAGGGTACCATCATAGTGGGTCCGATTGATCCTCCTTCTTTTAAGGGTGATCAGCTCATCATAACTACTACTGACTACTTTTCCAAATGGGCAATGGTGATTCTTTAGAGGTCACTACTAAGCATGTGCTCTAGTTTTTAGGAACCATATCATATATAAGTTGAGTGTCTCGATGAATTATATATAATGTTATTGCATTAAAGAGCACGAGATCAACAACTTTGGAGACACAACATAGATTGGAGATAATCTACCATCAACTACCAAGGGAAAATGGCTTAGCGCCTTCAACAAAACACTCATCCAAATCCTGAAGAAGATACTCAACAATAATAAGCGATAGTGGCATGAGTAGTTAGTTAAAGCCTTGTGGGCCTACCACACCACATATAGAACTCCAACACAGTCTACTCCTTTCTCCTTAGTGTATGTGTCTGAATCCGTTCTACCATTAGAAGTCAAACTCTCATCACTTTGGATAGCTGTGCATAGCAAGATCACAATAAAGTAGAATGCCAAGTTGGGGTTAAAAGAGCTCGAAGGTTTGGATGAGAGATGCCTATGGGCATGTCAAAACCTCAAGTTGTACAAAGATAAAATAATTCAAGCTCATAACAAGTTGGTCCGTCCTAGAGCTTTTCAAGTAGGAGAGCTTATTTTTTGTTAAGGAGACTGTTGTTCCGTAAGATGGGAGGCAAGTTTGAACCACTTGGGAAGGCCTTTTTTTAGAGAAGGCCCAAAGAGGATCTTATATTAATCATAAGGGAGAGCATTTAATGCTTCCAATCAACAGGCTCTACTTAAAGAAATATTATAAATCATGTTTGAAAATAATTATCATCAATAAAAATTCCATTTTGAATTCAATCTCTTCCATGTTAAAAGTATTCTTGTTTGCGAATCTGCCATGATGTGTTTAGGGTAGGTGCAAAGAACCAAAGTGGCATCCTATCCTTTATTGACACAATACAAACATAAAATACACATAAACATATAAAATAAACACATATCTTTTATCTCTACTCAGTTGAGATAATATGCGACACTCACTCGTGTTTTTGACATGTTACCCTGCTAGTGTGTCACCCAGACGTCTTCTTACTTTAGAGGATGTAAGTCTGCTATGTTTTCCTTCCTTACTAGGCCATTGGACACTAACGAGCACCTTGTTAGTTTGGTAGGCCTTATTGCGTGGCCAGTAAGCTACCTTATGTTGGCTTCGTTTAAGAGGATGTGAATTTCCTATGCATTTTTCTTGGATTAACCTTTGTCCACTAATTGGGTCGAGTATATTTGAGGTTTAGGATAAGTCCCCTAGGAGCTCCTTCCCTCCTAACTCCTTTAAGTTTGGGTCCAGTCCTTCCTTAGGGCCCCCCGCTTAGTGGTCATGCAAGGTCAGATAGCATCTGTCCCATTGACGATAAACTATCCTGATGATTAGTTCTACTTGAAAAGTTGTAAGCTTGCATGCTTTATTTCCAGATTGATCACACCAACAGGCACCTTTGGTTGGTTGGTTCTCACTATGCTGATAGATACACCACTCATGTTGATGGATACACCTTTAGTTGGTTGGTTCTAACACCTTAGGATTTACCACTCATGGCAGATGTAAATCTGCTACACTTTCTCCTTATGTTGGCCTATGTACACCTATAGGCTTTCTTTTCCAGGGCTCAGGATAACGCCTCTAGCAACACCTCTCCTGTGGGCTCTATATTTGGTTCACATCATTTGAGACCCCATTTAGACACTACCTGAGTTACTATCAGATTGGACATTTCACCTTTCCTAGTAACCACCCCTATGGTTGGAGAATCCATCCTATAGATGTGCAGATTCTTCGGTTGGTCTAGTAAATCTGAGATAGGTCAAGGCCGACATAGACCTTTCTCATTGTGGTCCCTCGTACACCAACAGAGTCCATGCAAACATATAAACAAAATATATATTCACTTGTGGATTAGGAGGACACCCCTACCAATACTTTTTCCCAAGCAGGCATCTTATATTTAGGGCAATGTTAGTAAAACTCCCTATAGGAATCGTCAACTACTCTTGTCTTAATATAAGTCCCCAATGACATTCACTCAGTAGTAACCTCTAAGTTGGGTTCTATTTGTTGTGCTACTAACAGGTCTCCCCAACAATTTTTCCTTGCTTTACAAGATGTAATTCTGCTACGCCTTCTTCCTAGCACAAATGTTGCACACCAAAAGGAAACCCCTTAGGTTGGCTAACTCTACCCCATAGCCAGTAGACTATCCCTTCCCACTGAGTCCATCACAATGACATGGTCCATAAATTAAATCTATCAAACTTAACCTAGCTCACATCCCTAGCAAATATGCCCTCAATTTGAAATCAAACTAAACCTAACAAACCATATCAAATCATATGAAATTAAGATAAAATTAATCCTGACTACTTTTGAGTTGACATAAGTCCCCAACATAATTAATTCAATAGTCGCCCTAGGTTAGGTTTGATTATTGTGCATTCAACAGGTCACCCCAGTGGTTTCTTGTCATTTTGGAAGATGTAAGTCTGCTACACCTTTTTTCTAGCACAGTCATTGCACACCAAAAGGCAACCCCTTAGGTTAGCTAGCTCTACCTCATAGTTGGTAGACTATCCCTTTGGATTTGTAAACATGAGGTAAGTCAAAGTTGATATAGCCCCTTCTCAGTGGGTTCATCGGACACCGATATGGTCCATATGTTAACTCAGATTAAATTAAACCTAATTTGATTTTCCTTAGTGGAGCCTCAAATCATATATAAATAAGTCAAGCAAATAAATCAAACTCAAAAACCAACCTCCCCAATGGAGCCATATTAAACTAACACCCATAATAGAGTCTAAATCAAAGAAAACCAACCAAACTCTTATTCCCAACGGATACATCCCCAAATAAATCTATGAAATCAAACTGAAATCCCAATGCCCAGTGGATAGCTCGAACCTGCTTCCCTAGTGGATGGTTCATATACTTGATCCCTAATGACTCGAGCTCATATCTCTAGCAGATATGCCTCCACCTCAATTAAAACAAAAATAATTAAATTTGATTCGATCTTAATTCCCAGTGGATTATATATTCTTATCCCTAGCAGATCTTATTTCCATAAATCATATAATAAAATTAAATTCAAACCTTATCCCCAACAAATTTTTTCTTCTATGCTATCGACAAGACCCCTCACATGTCATGTCCAATGCATGTATTACCCCCTAGTGAATCTCCCTCCATGTCTTTGACATGGAATTCTCATCAAATCTTATTTCTTCTCTTATGCACACCTTTAATATTTCAACCAAAAGCCTAATAATGTATTTGTTTAAATTACATCATCTTAACATTGTAATCAAAATTTTATGATTTATGATGGTGCAAGCTCAAACTAACTATACAATATCATGCTAAACATATATTATAGTTAATACTATATTATATTATAATTTGCTATAATGTAATATATTATCTAACATTACACCTCATTAGAATCACTTAAAAGGAACAAATAACAAAATTTTCTTAAAATATGAATATTGTTTGTTTTGCATGTAAAATTGTTATTTTTCTATTAGAAATGGTACAAAATAGCATAATTTTGGTGTTACTTCTGGGTGTGTGCTGTGAATTTGGCCAAATTTTTCCATCTCAACCTTCAAAATAACATTTTTGTGAGTTTTGACCCAATGTATTATAACAAAAGTAAAACATACTAAAATGTACTATAACATTTAGTAACACACCACCACATTCATATATATGTGAAGTTATATTGTTATGTAGATTATATTTTAGTATGCTTTCATATAATATAGTATCTCACATTACACCTTAAAATGAATCACATTAAGCAAAAAAATTATAAAATTTGGTTGAAAATGAACATTTATTTTGGATGCAAAATTCAAATGACACACCATAGCACACCCCCAATGACGTTCCCTAAAGCTTACCTTAAATTTGTCCAAATCCTATCAACTCAACCTATAAATTAGAATTTTCATGAATTATACCAGTACAAACTCTATTATATCATACTATAACAAACTAAAATATGCTAATCAATAAGAAGTAATACATAATAGTATGCTATAATGCATGATGCTACACTATGTTATGGCATCTTATATTATAATACACTATAACATATTATATTTTATTATATTGCATATCACATCATAAGGGATTTCTTAAGATAACATAACCATTAAATTAGTCTAAATAATAAAAAACTATATATTTTTGTTGTATCACTTACATATTTTAAATTGAAATAATATATTATGATTCCATGCTCTACTTATTTAGAATTTGGCCAAATTCTACCATTTTAAAGTCTAAATCAACATTTTTAGAAATAATTCTAGTGTAAGCTCGACTGCATGACTCTAAAATACTAAAATAATTTAAAATGCATAGAATAATATATTATGATATATGATGTGATACTATGTTACAACATATAATATTTATTTTGAACATAAAATCTTACTTTTGTTACTCCAAGTGGCATAGCACACCTTTGGTACTACAACATAATTCCCACTTAAAATTTAACAAATTTCACTATCTGATTTATTAAATTAATATTTTTATGATTTATATTAATATAGATTATAGGGCATAATACCATAATATACTAAAACATTTCAAAATATCTTATAACATCCAAAAATGCATCACTACATGCTGAAATATATGATGCTACATTATATTATAATATATGGTATTATAGTATGATCTAGGGTTAGCTTTTAGGGTATTCAAATCCCTAATAATCAAGGGAAAGTCTCTTGAAGGCATTTTCTTTAGCTACCATAACTATGTTAGGATTAGGTCATTCTTTAGATATACTCCTAATGACATCTTTATTCAAGGTTTAGGGTTTAGGTTTAGGGTTTAGGGTTAGTTTAGGGCTTAGAGTTTAGGGTTAGTTTAGGGTTAATTTAGGGTTTAGGGTTTGGGGTGTAGGGTTTACGATTTATGGTTGTAGGATTTAGTGTTTAGGGATTATGGTTTTATGGTTTTGAGCTTAGGGTTTAGGGTTTAGAGATTTAAGGTTTAGGGTTTAGTGTTTATGGTTTAGGGTTTAGTGTTTAGGGTTTAAAGTTTTTAGGGTTTAGGGTTTCAGATTTAATGTTAGGGTTTAGGGTTTAGGTTTTAGGTTTTGGATTTATGTTTAAGTTTAGGGTTTAAGGTTTTTTGGTACAAAGAACAAATTCATATTCAACATTTCTTCTTTTCGATTTCATTAACCAGGTAGTACGCTAAGTTTTCTGAGACACAAGTGATGACATATATAAAAAATGAGCACCCATAGAAAAAATCAAAAAACCTCGATGAGTAGGGCCATCTCTATTGTAAAGACATTGTTTCATAAGCAATATATTATATCAGTCATTCATTAGTTTCTCCAGTTTCCATCACAACCACCCCCGTCTCTTGAATAGTGGGATCCACCATCATATCCCTGACCTCTCTCACTGCCACCACCATGGTTGTAACCTTCATCACTCCGCCCACCTCCATAACCACCACTGCTCCAACCACCACCTCCATATCCACCAACACCTCCACACACCCACCACCACTATGATAACTGCCACTTTTGCCTTTGGCTCCAATGATAAATTTAGACAGAGCCTAGTTGATGGTAATATTCCTCCCGTCATGGTTCTGCCCATTCTTAAGTTTTAGGGTTAATTTATGGTTTAGGGTTTAGGCTTAGTTTAGTGTTTAGGGTTTAGGGTTTAGGGTTTGGGGTTTAGGGTTTAGGGTTGTATGTTTTAGGGTTTAGGGTTTGGGGTTTAGGGTTTAGAGTTTTAAGGCTTAGGGTTTAGGGTTTTAGGGTTTAGGGTTCAGGGTTTATGGTTTAGTGTTTTAGGGTTTAGGGTTTAGGGTTTAGGGATGTAGGTTTAGGGTTGTAAGTTTAGGTTTAAGGTTTAGGGTTTATGATTTAGGGTTTAGGGTTTATCTTAAATTAAGTAAACTAGTAGGTTTAAGTTTATTTGGTTTATTTTTTATTTATTTAAGTTTATTTTATTCTTTGTTTTTATTTAGATTTATTTTTTATATTTATTTATTTTAGTTTATTTATTTTAGTTTATTTATTTTAGTTTAGGTTTTTTTATTTTAGTTTATTTTTAAGGTTTACGTTTATTATTTAGTTGAGTTTTATTTTGATTTTATTTTTTTGGTTTAGGTTTTATTTCTTAGGTCTAGGTTTTAGGATTTTATTTTAGGTTTATTTTTAGGTTTTATTTTTAGTTTAGGTTTAGGTTTATTTTTAGTTTATTTTATTTTATTTAGTTTATGTTTATTTTTAGGTTTAGTTTATTTGAGGTTTAGGTTTAGGTTTTATTTATTTTAGTTTAGTTTATGTTTAGGTTTATTTTATTTTATTTTTTTATTTTTAGTGTAGGTGTAGGGTTTTTTTGTTTAGGGTTTAGGTTTTATTTTCTATTTACTTTTAGGTTTTATTTTAAAGGTTATTTTTTAGCTTTAACTTTTTATTTAGTTTTTATTTTAGTTTATTTTTAAGTTTATTTTATTTTTGTTTTATGTTTATTTTTTTATTTTATTTAGGTGTTTTATTCTTAAGTATATTTAATTTTTTTAGTTTAGTTTAGCTTTTTATTTATTTTATTTTAGTTTATTCTTATTTTTGTTTATTTTTAGGTTTAGGCTTAGGTTTTTAGTTTAAAATTTTATTTTATTTTATTTTATTTATTTATTTCTTTTATTATTTAGTTCTATTTAGCTTAGGTTTAGGTTTTTTAAGTTTTTAGGGTTTTGGGTTTTGGGTTTAATGTTTTAGGGTTTAGGGTTTAAGGGTTTAAGGTTTAGGGTTAGGATTTAGTGTCTAGGGTTTAGGCTTTAGGGTGGAGGTTTTGAGGTTTAGAGTTTAGAGTTAGCTTAGGGTTTAGAAATATTTTAGGGTTTAGGATTTGGGCTTTAGGGTTTAGGGTTAGTTTAGTGTTTAGGGTTTAGGATTTAAGGTTTTAGGGTTTAGGGTTTAGGGTTTAGGTTTTAGGGTTAAGGATAAGGTTAAGGGTTTAGCGTTTAACGGTTCAGGGTTTAGTTTAGGTTTTAGCATTTGGGGTTTAGGGTTTAGAGTTGAGGGTCATAGGTTTAGGGTTGTAGGTTTAGGGTTTACAGTTTAGGGTTAGTCTCAAGGTTTCAAGTTTAGGATTTAGGGTTTAGGGTTTAGGGTTTAAAGTTTAAGTTTTTTTCAAATTAAGTAAACCAGTAGGATTTGGTTTATTTAGTTTATTTATTATTTATTTTAGTTTATTTTATTTTTTATTTTTATTAAAGTTTATTTTTATCATTATTTAGTTTAGCTTATTTATTTTAGGTTTATCTATTTTCATTTAGGTTTTTTATTTTACTTAATTTTTTAGGTTTAAGTTTAGGTTTAGGTTTACTTTTTAGTTTAGTTTTATTTTTATTATATTTTTTAGGTTAAGGTTTTATTTTTTATTATTTTTTTGGTTTAGGTTTAGGTTTTATTTTAATTTTTTAGGTTTTTATTTTAGGTTTATTTTTAGGTTCTATTTTTTACTTTAGGTTTAGGTTTATTTTTAGTTTATTTTATTTTATTTAGTTTAGGTTTATGTTTATGTTTAGGATTAGGTTTTATTTATTTTAGTTTAGTTTATTTTAGTTTAGGTTTAGGTTTATTTTATTTTGTTTATTATATTTTTATTTTAGGTTTAGGTTTTTTTTTAGTTTAGGGTTTAGGTTTTATTTTTTATTAATTTTTAGTTTTTATTTCTAGGCTTAGATTTTTATTTAGTTTTAATTTAATTTAATTTTATGTTTATTTTTTGAATTTTACATTTAATTTTTATTTTATATAAGTTTTTATTCTTAGGTTTATTTTATTTTATTTAGTTTAGTTTAGGTATTTATTTATTTTTTTAGTTTATTTTTATTTTTATGTTTATGTTTAGGTTTTAATTTAAATTTTTATCATATTTTATTTATATTATATTTTTAGGATTAGATTTTCTTATAAATATTATTTTTAGGTTTTATTTTGTTTAGGTTTATCTTTTTAGGTTTTAAGGGTTTATGGTTTAGGGTTGTAGGTTTTAGGGTTTAGGGTTTAGGGTTTAGGGTTTGTGGTTTGTGGTTTAGGGTTTTGGGTTAGGGTTTTTTTTTTTAAAATTAAGTAATCTCACAAGTTTAGCTTTATTTAGTTTATTTTTTATTTATTTTAGTTAATTTTATTTTTTTATATATGTTTATTTTTTACTTTTATTTAGTTAGTTTATTTATTTAAGTTTTATGTATTTTAATTTTGTTTTTTATTTTAGTTTTTTTTAAGTTTAGGTTTTTTTTTTTAGTTTAGTTGTTTTTTAGTTTTATTTTTTAGGTTTAATTTTATTTTTTATTTTTAAGGTTAGGTTTATTTTTAGTTTATTTTATTTTATTTAGAGTTTAGGTTTAGGCTTAGGTTTAATTTATTTTAGGTTTAGGTTTAGGTTTTACGTATTTTAGTTTAGTTTATTTTACTTTACATTTAGGTTTATTTTATTTTTATTTTAGCTATAGATTTTTTTTTTAGTTTAGAATTTAGGCTTTATTTTTTATTTATTTTTAGGTTTTATTTTTAGGTTTATTTTTTAGGTTCAAGTTTTTACTTAATTTATATTTTATTTTATTTAAGGTTTACCTTATTTTGAATTTAGGTTTAGTTGTTATTTTATTTAGGTTTTTTATTTTTTTAGTTTAGTTTAGGTTTTTATTTATTTAATTTTAGTTTAGTTTTTAATTTTTTCTTTACTTTTTAGGTAGGTTTAGGTTTTAGTTTAGGTTTTTATTTTATTTTTATTTTTATTTTATTTTGGTTTATGTTTTTATGTTTATTTTATATTTATGTTTTATTTAGTTTAGGTTTAGGTTTTTTAGCTTTTTAGTGTTTAGGGTTTTTAGGGTTTAGGGTTTAGGGTTTAGGTTTTAGTTTTAGGGTTCAGGTTTTAGTTTAAGGTTTAGGGTATTTGGTTTTTTTTAATAGAGAACAAATTTAGATTCAACATATCTTCTTTTTGATTTAATCAACCAAGTAACACACTAAGTTTTCAAAGATATAAGCGATGACATAGATAAAAAATGAGCACATAGAGCAAATCAAAAACCCTGATAACTAGAACCGTCTCTACTGTAAAGTCACAATTCCATAAGTAGTAGTTCGGATCATCCATTCTTCCATTTATCTAGTTCCAACCATAACCACCCTGGCATCTCGAGTAGCCGGATCCACCATCATATCCTTGATCTCTCTCTCCACCACCACCACAGTTGTAACCTCCATCGCTCCAACCGCCTCCATAACCAATAGTATACTGAATACCACCTCCATATCCACTAGCACATCCAAATTCTCCACCACCACTGTGATAACCATGACCTCTGCCTTCACATCCATCGCCAAATCTAGACTAAGCTTGGTTGACGGTGATGTTTCTGCCATCAAGGTTCTGCCAATTCTCAGAGTTTAGGTTTATTAGGTTTTGGGGTTTAGGTTTATTTTTTAATTTATTTAATAAATTTATGTTTAGGTTTAGGGTTTGGGGTTTAAGGTTTATTGTTTAGGGTTAGGGTTTAGGGTTTAGGGTTTAGGTTTTAGGGTTTAGGGTTTAGGGTTTAGGGTTTACGATTTAGGGTCTAGGGTTTTAGGGTTTATGCTTTTAGGGTTTAGGGTTTAGGGTAAGGGTTTTTTAGGATTTTGGGTTTAGGGTTGTAGGTTTATGGTAGAAGGTTTAGGGTTTAGGGTTTAGGATTTAGTGTTTATGATTTTTTTTTAAAATTAAGTAAACTAGTAGGTTCATGCTTATTTAGTTTATTTAATTTATTTTTAATTTATTTTAGTTTTCTATATTTTATATTTTTATTTAGTTTAGTTTATTTATTTTAGGTTTATTTAATTTAGTTTATGTTTTTTATTTTAGTTTATTATTAAGGTTTAGGTTTATTTTTTAGTTCAATTTTATTTTTATTTTATTTTTAAATTTTAAGTTTTATTTTATATTTTAGGTTTAGGTTTAGGTTTTTATTTTATTTTTTTAGGTTTAGGTTTTAGGTTTTTATTTTATGTTTATTTTTAGGTTTTATTTTTTAGTTTAGGTTTAAGCTGATTTTAGTTTATTTTATTTTATTTAATTTAGGTTTAACTTTAGTTTATTTTAGGTTTTGGTTTAGGTTTTCTTTATTATAGTTAATTTTAATTTAGTTTAACTTTAAGTTTATTTTATTTTTATTTTAGGTTTAGGTTTTTTTGGTTTAGGGTTTAAGTTTTATTTTTTATTTATTTTGTAGGTTTTATTTTTAGGTTTATTTTTTTAGGTTTATGTTTTTATTTAGTTTTTATTTTATTTTATTTTAAGTTTATTTTATTTTTTTTTTACATTTAGTTAATCATTTATTTAGATTTTTAATTCTTAGGTTTATTTTATTTTTTTAGTTTTGTTTAGGTTTTTATTTATTTTATTTCATTTTATTTTTATTCATTTAATTTATTCTATTTTAGGTTTAGATTTAGGTTTTAGTTTAGGTTTTTACTTTATTTTATATTTGTATTATATTTAAGTTTTGATTTTTTTTAATATATTTTATTTTTAGGTTTTCTTTAGCTTAGGTTTAGGTTTTTAAGTTTTTATGGTTTAGAGTTTAGGGTTTAGGGTTTCACGGTTTAGGGTTTTAGGATTTAGGGTTAGGGTATACGATTTAGGGTTCAGGGTTTAATGTTTAGGCTTTAGGGTTTAGGGTTTTTAAGGTTTAGGGTTTAGGGTTTAGGGTTAGCTTAGGGTTTAGGGGTTTTTTTCTTTTAAATTAAGTAAACTAAAAGATTTAGGTTTATTTTTATTTATTTAGTTTAGTTTATTTTTTATTTTTATTTATGTTTATTTTTTTATTTAGTTTTGTTTATTTTATTTAGGTTAATTTAATTTTCTTTAGGTATTTTTATTTTAGTTTATATTTATAGGTTTAGGTTTATTTTTTAGTTGAGTATTATTTTTATTTTATTTTTTAGGCTTAGGTTTTATTTTTTATTTTTAAGTTTACGTTTAGGTTTTTATTTTATTTTTTTAGGTTTAGGTTTTAGGTCTTTATTTTAGGTTTATCTGTAGGTTTTATTTTTTTAGTTTAGGTTTAGATTTTTTTTAAAGTTTAATTTAATTTATTTAATTTATGTTTAGGTTTAGGTTTAGGTTTTTATTTTAGTTTAGTTTATTTTAGTTTAGGTTTAGGTTGATTTTATTTTGTTTATTTTATTTTTATTTTAAGTTTAGTTTTTTTTAGTTTAAGGTTTAGGTTTTATTTATTATTTAATTTTAGCTTTTATTTTTAGGTTTATTTTTTAGATTTAATTTTTTATTTAGTTTTTATTTTAATTTTTTTAGGTTTATTTTAGGTTTATTTTATTTCTATATTACGTTTAGTGTTTGTTTGATTTAGTTTTTATTTTTATTTTTATGGTTATTTTATTTTTCTAGTTTAGTTTAGGTTATTATTTAATTTATTTTAGTTTCTTTTTATTAGTTTATTTTATTTTAGGTTTAGGTTTAGGTTTTAATTTATGTTTATGTTTTTATTTTATTTTATTTTTAATTTTCTTTAGGTTTAAGTATTTTATTATGTTTTTATTTTATTATATTTTATATTTTATTTAGGTTTAGTTTTATTTATTTATTTTATTTTTAGGTTTTATTTAGTTTAGGTTTAGGTTCTTAGGTTTTTAGGGTTGAGGGTTTTAGAGTTTTGGCTTTTAGGGTTTAGGGTGAAGGGCTATGGTTTAGGTGTTATGGTTTAGGGATCAGTGTTAAGGCTTTAGGGTTTAGGGTTTATTATTTAGGGTTTAGTGTTAAGGGTTTAGGGTTTAGGGTTTTTAGGCTTATGGGACAAGGGTTTAGGGTTAGCCTAGGGTTTAGGGTTCGTTTAGGGATTAGGGTTTAAGGTTTAGGGCTTAGGCTCTAAAATTTAGGGTTTAGGGTTTAGGGTTATGGTTAGGATTTAAGGTTTAGGGATTTACGGTTTAATCTTTAGGGTTTAGGGTTTAGGATTTAAGGTTTTTGAGGGCTTAGGGTTGTAGGTTTATGATTTATTATTTAAGGTTTTAGGGTTTAGGGTTTAGCATTTTTTTATTTAGGGATTAGGGTTTAGGGTTTGGGGTTTAGGTGTTAGGGATTAGGATTTAGGGTTTAGGGTTTTAGCATTTAGGGTTTAGAGATTAGGGTTTAGGGTTTTTAGATTTTATGGTTTAGGGTTTAATTTTTAGTTTAGGGTTTAGGGTTTTTTGTTTTTATTTTTTTATAGAATAAATTTAGATTCAACATTTCTTCTTTTCAATTTCATTATCCAAGTAACACACCATGTTTTCTAAGACACAAGTGATGATATAGATAAAAAATGTGTATGCATCGAGCAAATCAAAAACCCTAGATAGCTAACACCATCTCTACTATAAAGACACGGTTCCATATGCAGCAGATCGGATCGACCGTTCTTCAGTTTCTCTAGTTTCCATTAGAACCACCCTGACCTTTCGAGTAGCGGGATCCACCATCATATCCCCGATCTATCCCTCACCCCATTTTCACTTCTCCCTGCCCTACCATAGCCACCGCTCACCACCTCCATATCCGGCACCTCCAGATCCCACCACCACTGCAATAACTACTACCTTCACCTTCACTTCCACTACTAGATCTACACTGAGCTTGGTTGACGGTGATGTTCATACCATCAAGCCCATTCTTAGGGTTTAAGTTTATTTTATTAATTTTTTTAGTACTTTAGGTTTAGGTTTAGAGTTTGGGTTTTAGGGTTAGGGTTTAGGGTTTAGGGTTTGTTGGCTTAATGAGCCTCATGTTCAATCCGATCAATTTTGATGATAACAAATGAATGCTTGGATGTTCTAATGTATGTTTTATGTGTTTCATATATATTAATTGCTAATTACATATCCAATACATCTCACAATATGTTTGAGGAAATTACAAGAATAGAAGAATGAAAGATAGATCAAAATAGATAATGTGTAGCTCAAAATATAATATTTTAGGTTATATGAATTTATAACTATCATAGAAATTCATATGAGTTCATTGGCATGAATGAATTTGCTCATAACTCAACATATTATTTTTTATTTATTTTAAATAATGATAATGAGGTTAATTTATTTAAATTAGTATCTAATTAACATTCAATTATATGTTTCATACATAGCATTTGAATTGTCAAAATAATAAATGATAATAAATTATGACTCTTAAGTGTAATTAGTTTATATACTTAATATAATTAAATATTTCAATTTAATTTTAAGGCTTAATGATAACTAACATATGTATGATTATATATAAATTATATCATAATATTTAAATGTCATATTTCAAAATTAACAAAAATATGTGGAATTTTGTATTTTACCAAAGTCATTTTATAATCAATGAATTTATATCTAATTTCATTTCCAACAGAGTCCTTGGATTTTTTTTCTTTTAATTTGATAGGATACATTACCCAAGTTTGATTGAAATTGAATTTATTGTGATTTTTCAAACATTAGCTAATTTTAATAATGAATGCATGCTACATGCTTTGAATATATTAAGAGCCATATTTGATTATTTTTAACTTGCCCATGTGAATTATCGAATTTTGGCTATTTAAATTTAATATTTATTTAATATAAATTATATTTTTATTGAATATTAAATTATTATATGATAAAATGATGTTAGAATAATATATTTTTTGAAATAATTCAGAATGACCTTCTTGCTTATAAATAGCCCTCATTCTCTTGATGAAAGAATTCCTCATTCAAATTCAAAATCCCTCTAGCAATTCTAAGAGAAAATTTCTAGATTTTCCTTCCAAGTGTTCTCCAAATATTGCAAGATCTAATCCTTGATTTGAAAGCTTCAATATCTTCAACTAAGCCATCTTTCTGAAATTACTTAAGTTTGTTTTCTTGATCTTAATCCCTTTTAGTTGTTCATACTATTTTCACCATCTATTCATTCTTTCCAATTTATACTTTTTGGTGGATTAGTCTTTGGATATCAAAGTCTAAGTTTTTCACATCAAAGTTTCTTCAATCATTTGTTTGTGAAAAACTCCCGTGATAGTTTGTATGATTTATTTCAACTTGTTGAAATTTTTATCTTCCTACAAATTTCTTTTGGTTTCTTGAAATATTTCTTCATTAGTATTATTTGAAAGATCATTTATTCTTAGATCTATTTTAAAAGTATATTTTTAAGCATTTCAAATTAATTTATTGTGTGGAAATTATTTTATATTTGTTAGATCTCTCTTTTTAATTAAAAGCTTACTAGTTTACTTAAATCTATCATATACTAATTTGATTTAAGTATTTTATGATTAGTTGTACTAATTAAAAGATTCATTTTGGTTAAAATAAAATAAATTATTGCTAGAATTTTAGAGTATATGCTAGATCTATTATAAATCAAGTTTCTTTATCAAAATAAAAATTTTTAAAAAATTAAAATATTTTATTTGTCACTTATCATTTTGTTTCAACTAGTATCCTTTATTTTAAAAATTTTATCTTTCTAAAATTTAGTAAAGCTTGTTGTTTCTATTGTTTAATAATTAAGAAAAAGGAAGTTTAGTATAAAGTTAATCTTTCTTACACTATTATATACATACTAGTTATAGTATCTCTTAAACTTAAAATTATTCCTTGCTGAAATTTAGTTTATTGTGCAATAGACTATTATGAATTTATTTTAGAATCATTTTTATATTAATCTACAAATTATAATAACATAAACATCTTAGCAAGATCACTTTAAGATATTTATTTAATATTTTTTTATCAAAATTAAGTGAGCATTATATTTTTCCAAATTAGTAAGTTGTAAAGTGATCATTTATAAGTTATGAGTTCACTTTTTGAATTGGATAGCTTGGTATATTTGTGAGAGATATATTCTATAAAACTTTATTATTTTGTATTTCTCTTTTCATGATGTAAAATTTGTATTGGGGTTGTACTCTCCCCTTTGTAGGAGAGTACCTATTATTGTAGGGGTTGTACTCGACCCATTATAGGAGAGTACAATTTGTAAGTGATTTTGCATTTAGTGGATTCCTAACTAGGGGTGGCTAGGCGTGGATGTCGGTTGATTTTGGGGTTTGGCCGAACCATGTAAAAATTGTGTGCCTATTATCTCTCTTTACTTTATTGTACTTTTATTTTTTCTACATTAAGTATTGTATCTTGTCATTATAAAATCAAAAATTAATTTTCTACTAAAACTTAAAATTTAAGATTTAACTTTTAAAATTTTAATATCATCAATTCACCACTCTTGGGTGTTATAGTGACTCATAATTGGTATCAGAGCTTAGGATCTTTTATTGGCTGAACATCCAAGAGTAGATCTTTTCACTATGGCACAAGGTTTTCCAAATGGTTCCCTACCAGAGGGACAATCCACTCATAGACATCCACTTTTAGATAGTGTATCATTTGATTATTGAAAAAATAGAATTAGTACATTTTTAGGAGGTCAAGATGCATGCATGTGGTATATGTTGACACATCAATATCATACACCCATAGTAGAAGTAAATGACATAAAAGTAAAAAAGCCTTTTGAGGAATGGATTGTAGCTAAAAGAGAACTTGATGAATTAAATGCTATGGCTTGTAATACTTTACATTGTGCTTTATTACTTGATGATTACATAAAATTTTCTATGTTAACTACAACAAAAGAAATATGGGATAAACTCATTATAACTTATGAATGAACCACTGAAGTTAAAGATGCTCACATAAAAAAACTTGTTCATGAATATGAGTTATTTCATATGTCTCCTTCTGAATCTATTTTTGATATGTATACTAGATTCATGAAAAAAATAATAACATTGCATTCTCTTGGAAAAACATATAGGAATCAAGTCTTAGTCTATAACATTCTTAGATGTCTTCCAAAAGAATGGGAAACTAAAGTAATAGCTATTAGTGAAGCTAAGGATTTATCTACTTATCCACTTGATCAGATTTTTTGTTCTTTGATAGCACATGAATAGGTTATTGCTAAAAGGGATAGGATGGATAACTCAGCAAAAAGGGAGAAGGACAAAGGAAAAGCCATTGCATTACAAGTTGATGATAGTGATGAGCATAACTCCTCAAGCTCAGATGGTGATAGTGATGAGGTGGTCATTCTATCCAAAAGGCTTTGAAACTTGCTAAGGAAGAAGAATCAAAGGTATAAAAAAATATAAAAGCTATAAATTTCAAACTAAGACATTTCCTACAAGTGAATGGATCATTTGCTACCATTGTGAAAAGCCTAAACACCTAAGAGGTGATTGCCCAGAACTTGTTGAATCAAAGAAGAAAGAGATTGAAGTGGAAAGAAGAAAAAATATGAAGAAGAAAAAGTACCATAAGAAGAAGAAGAAGAAGGCTTTATGGGCCAATCAAGATTCAAATGAATCAAGTACTTGCTCATTCGATGAAGAGGTCAATATATGTCTTATGGAAAATGGAGAATCTGACTTAGATTCTCAAGAGGAATGCCTTCAAAGAAAAATCAAAGAAGGCATGTGGTACTTGGATAGTGGATGTTCAAGACATATGACGGGAGATAAAGATAAATTCACAACTTTAGAATCAAGTGATGGAGGATTTGTTACATATATAGATAATGCAAAGGGAAATATCATTGGCATTGGTTCTATTTGTAAGAATTTTATCACTTTAGATAAAGTTTTTCTAGTAGAAGGATTAAAACATAATTTAATTTCTATTAGTTAATTATGTGATAAAGGTTTGAATGTAGTATTTCATGCATCAAATTATATTATAAAATAATAAAAATGTTTTGTTAGCAGGAGAAAGACATAAAAACATTTATGTCATTGATTTAGATAGCTTTCATGATGTGAATTTGAATTTACTTTATTTTAAAAAACTCATGATGATATATGATTATGGCATAGGAGACTATGTCATATTAACTTGCACACACTCAATAAAATTGCTAAACTTGGTTTAGTAGTTGGATTGCCTAAATTAAATTTTCATTCAAACTATGTTTGTGATGCATGTATTTATGGTAAGCATTCTAGAAGCTCATTTAAAATTAAAAAATTATTTCTACTTTTATACATCTAGAATTGTTGCACAAGGATTTATTTGGTCCAATTAGCACCACTAGCTTAGGTGGAAAAAATTATGGTTTTGTGATTGTTGATTATTTCTCTAGATGTCCTTGGGTTTTGTTTGTAACTTACAAAGATGATGTTTCTATAGAGTTTAGAAACTTTTCTAAATATATTCAAAGAGAACAAGGCCTTTTGATTAATAGGGTTCAAATTGATCATGGTGGAGAATTTGAAAATAAATTATTTGAGGATTATTGTGATGAACATGGGATTAAACATAATTTTTTTGCACCTAGAACTCCCTAACAAAATGGAGTAGTAGAGAGAAAAATAGAATATTAATTGAATTAAGTAGATCTATGCTTGATGAGTATAAATTGCTAAAATATTTTTAGGTGGAAGTAGTAAATACTGCATGTTATGTGAGGAAAAGGATCTATTTTAGACCAATTTTGAAGAAGACACCCTATCAATTGTCTTTTTAGAAAGAAGCCTAAGATTGAGCACTTTCATGTATTTGGATGTAAATGCTTTATTTTAAGCAATGGAAAAGAGCATTTAGGTAAGTTTGATTGCAAATTATATGATGGTATTTTCTTAGGATACTCTCTTTCTAGTAGAGCTTGTAGAGTTTTCAATAAGAGAAAAATTGATTGAAGAAGAATCAATACATGTTATTTTTGATGAAAATTTAATTGATCCCATTAGAAATGAAGTGATTGATGATGAGATTGATAATTTTAAGAAATGATCTTTAGAAGATAATGTGGATGATTCATTGCCTAAAGAATGAAAATATAATAAAAATCATCCAAGGGAACTAATTATAAGAGATCCTTCAAATGGAGTTATGACTAGAAGACATAGTAGAGAGGTTGTAGATCATTCAACATTTTTATCCAAGGTTGAACCTAAAATTTAGAAGAAGCATTAAAAGATAATTTTTGGATTATTGCTACGGAAGAGGAGTTGAATCAATTTGTAAGAAATGATGTTTGGGAATTAGTCCCAAGACCCCAAGATCAAAATATCATTGGAACAAAATGGGTCTTTAGGAATAAGCTAGATGATTCAAGTTGTATTGTTAGAAATAAAGCTAGGTTAGTTGTACAAGGGTACATACAAGTTGAAGGTATCTATTTTGAAGAATCTTTTGCACCCGTAGCAAGACTAAAAGTTATTAGGTTACTCCTTACTTATGCTTATTTTAGGGATTTTGAACATTTTGAAATGGATGTCAAGAGTGCATTTTTTAATGGATTTATTGACCAAGATGTATTTGTAGAGCAACCACCTAGATTTAAGATCCAAGATTGTCCAAATCATGTGTATAAATTAAAGAAAGCCTTAAATGGTTTAAAATAGGCTCCTCATGCTTGGTATGATAGGTTAAGTAACTATTTGATAAATCATGGATTTAGAAAGGGTAGAGGAGATGCCACCTTATTCCTTTAAGAGCATAGATGATGATTTGATTATGGTACAAGTGTATCTAGATGACATATTATTTGGAAGTACAAATGAATCTTTATGCCATGAGTTCTCATCTTTGATGTCTAAAGAGTTTGAAATGAGTATGATGGGAGAACTTAATTTTTCTTAGGTCTTCAAGTGAAGCAACAAAAAATGGCACATTCATCTTGAACCAAGTACACAAATGAATTGCTTGAGAGGTTTGACATGAAAAGATTTAAATCTAGTAAACTCTTAAGAGCCCATCTACAAAAATGTATTTAGATGAATTAGGAAAATCTGTTGATCAAAAACTTTATAGGAGTATGATAGGTTCACTTTTATACCTTGCTAGTAGGCCTGATATTATGTTTGCTATTTATTTGTGTGCTCATTTTTAAGCCAAACTAAAAGAATCTCATTTAATAGCAGTCAAGCATATCTTTCAGTATTTGATAAGCCCTACTATGTTAGGTTTATGGTATCCTAAAAATTCTTTATCATGTGATTTGGTTGGTTATTCTGGTGTTGATTTTATTGGAAGTAAAGTAAATAGAAAAGTACATCAAGCACATGCCAACTTTTTGGATCATCTCTTGTGTCTTGGTCATCCATGAAAAAAATTCTTAGTTAGGCCATGAAACAAAATGAAATTGAAACCAATGACTTAGTTAGGCCATTGATTTAGTTCAAGGATAGCTTTTCATAGAGTTATGAAGAGATGCCTGGATTGGCTCCTAACGTAGTGGTCCATAAACTAACAATAGAGCCTACTACTAACCCTATCAAGCAAGCTCCTAGATGCATGCGATCAAACATAGAATAACAAGTCATTTATGAAGTCAAGAAATTGATCGATGTTGGCTTCATCCAGGAAGAAAAATACCCTACCTAGTTAGCCAACATCATCCCAGTTATGAAAAAGAATGGCCAAATTCACATATGTGTCAATTTTATGGATTTAAATAAGGCATGTCCAAAAGATGAATTTCCACTACCAATCTTGGAGCTGATGGTGGACATTGCCTCATCTCATGTAGTCTTATCTTTCATGGATGGCTCATTTGGATATAACTAAATAATGGTGGCCCCTGAATATGGAAGAAACACTACTTTTAGAACCCCGATCGGAATCTACTACTATAAGGTCATGCCTTTCAGCCTTAAAATTGTCGGTGCTACATACCAGTGGGCAATGACTTAAATCTTCAATGAACTCAAGCATCATCAAGTCGAGTGCTATGTTGATGATCTCATAGTCAAAAGTAGAGAAAAGGAAGACCATCTCTTTGACTTGAGAGTAGTTTTTGAATAGTTAAGACCATTTAACCTCAAAATGAATCCTCTGAAGTGTGCATTCAGAGTAGCTTCAAAAAAATTCCTTTGGTTTATTGTTCGACACCAAGGAATCAAAATCAATTTGGAGAAGATCAAGGTGATATTAGAATTGCCACCCCTAAAAGTTAAACTCAACTCAGATCATTATAAGGACTATTATGTATCTATGATGCTTTTTACCCAATTTATCAGGAAGATGTCAGCTATTCTCAGCACTTGTTAAAAAAGATGCCAAGTTCAAGTTAGATGAAAAGTGTGAGCATGCCATCGAAGACATCAAGCATTACCTGATGATGTCACTAATTCTAGCAGCCCTTATCCTGGGCAAGCCGCTCATACTTTACACAACTACGTTAGACGACCCCCTTAGTGCTTTGTTGGCCCAAGTCAATGATGAAGGGAAAGAAAAGGAACTCTACTACCTTAGTCGTCATCTAATCCTTGCTGAGGCTAATTATCCATCCATTGAGAAGCATTTTCTAGGTTTAATCTTTGCATCTAATGGGTAATTATACATTACCATTGTACAAATCTTACTTAAATGTTTGGCTGACCACCCATTTCTCACCACTCTTGCTTAGTTTATCTCCAAACAATTCATGATCTTGAGATGTAGCATTCTGCTTAGGAGATGTACTTTGATGGTGTAGCTTTCTCTCAAGGAGGAGAAGAAACACAATCTAATATTCCAGGAATGGCAAGCGTAGGAATATTTCTCATAACTCTAGACCACAATTTAATGAGATTCTCATATCATCTGTCCGATCCTCGCACCAATAATGAAGCTGAATATAAGGCTCTGATTATCGATCTGGAGTTATCCGTTACTCTAAGCATCTAGAACATCAACAACTTCAGGGATTCTAGCTAGTTATCAACTAAATTGTTGGGTCCTACAAGGTTATAAAGCCTAAGCTCCATCACTACAACAAGTACACCATAGAGTTGTTGGCCCAAATCCCAAAGGTTGCTAGTTATAAGATTCCTTAAGGAGAGAATGTTGTAGCATATGCCAAGGAGTTAACATGTCCGAAAGATGAGTCCATATTAATAAAGGTCCAAAATAGACAAGTGTTATCCGTTATTGATATTGAACTCATCAAAATAATACCCCTTTGATGGGGAGGTGGCCATTGCCAAGAAGCATGAGGAGTTAGATTTGAGGAAAACATTCTTGAATTACCTAAATAAAGGAAAACTACTTCAAGAGAGGTCTCAAGCCCATCAGATGAAGTAGAGAACACTTTCCTATGCTCTTGTTGATGGTGTCTTGTATCGAGAGTCTTTCGATCATATGTGGTTATGTTGTTTAGACAAGCACGAAGCCTGTAAGATCGTGATTGAGGTACACATAGGATTATGTGGAACCAACCAATCTGGTTCAAAAATGAAAGCAAAGATTAAGAGACTAGGATACTACTAGTCATCGATGATCAAAGATTGCATGGATACGGCTAGGCAATGCCACCAATGTCAAATAAATGATGTGGTCCTACACCAACCATCCCACATTCTACATCCTACATTAGCCTCATGGCCAGTCGAGTGTTGGGGGTACCGACATAGTGGGTCTTATGGATCCTCCTACTTCCAAGGGTCATTGGTTCATCTTAGTTGCTACTAACTACTTTTTCAAATGAATGAAAATGATTCCACTTAGAGAGGTCACAACTCAGCATGTGCTCTAACTTCTTAGGAACCATTTTGTGTATCGGTTTGGAGTGCCACGATGAATTATATCTGATAATGGTACTGCATTCAATAGCACCGAGATCAAAAACTTTGACTGGAGACATAGCATAGGTTAGAGATATTCTACCATCAACTACCCTAGGGCAAACCACTTTGCAAAAGACTCCAATAAAACTCTCATCCAAATACTAAAAAAGACACTCGACAATAATAAGTGATAGTGCCAAGAGCAGTTAGTTCACGCCTTGTGGGCCTACCGCATCACATATAGAACTCCAACTAAATCTACTCCTTTCTCCTTAGTGTATGGGTCCAAAGTCGCTCTACCATTACTCATCACTAAGGATAGTTGTGGGTAGCAAGATCTTAATAAAGTAGAACGCCAAGTTATGGTTAGAAGATCTCGAAGGTTTGGAGAAGAGAAGCCTGTGGGCATGCTAAAACCTTGAGTTGTACAAAGCTAAAATGATTCAAGCTCACAACCAGTTGGTCTGTTCTAGAGCTTTTCAAGTAGGAGAGCTTATTTTAGTTTTAAGGAGACTAATTTTTTCCTGTCGTAAGATGGGTGGCAAGTTTGAACCCACTTGGGAAGGCCCTTTTGCCATAGAAAAGGCCTACCAAGTAATATCATGAGGGAGAGCTCCCAATGCTTCCAACCATTGGGCTCTACTTAAAAAAATATTATAAATCATGTTTGAAAATGTTTATCATCAATGAAAATACCATTTTGAATTCAATCTCTTCCAAATTGAAAATATTTTTATTTTTGAATCCACCACGATGTGTTTACGTTAGGTGTAAGGAACCAGAGCAATGTCCTATCCTTTATCGACACAAAACAAATACAAACTACACAAAAACATATAAAATGAACACATATCTTTTGTGTCATGCTACTTTGAGTTGAGATAATTCTAGTGGCACCACTTTCAGCTTTTCTAGTCGGTGACGTACCCTACTAGTGTATCACCCTAGTGGTCTTCTTACTTTGGAGGATGTAAGTCTGCTACATTTTCCTTCTTTATTTGGCCATTGTACATCGATGAACAGCTTGTTAGTTTGGTAGGCCTTACTACATGTCCAATAAGCTACCTCGTGTTGGATTTGCTTAGTCTACTATGCTTTCTTCTTGGATTAGCCTTCATGCACTGACTGGGTTAAGTATATTTGAGGTTTAGGATAAGTCCTCTAGTGGCTCCTTCCCTCATGACTACTTCAAGTCTGTGTCCAGTCCTTCCCCGGGGCTCCATGCTTATTAGTCATACTAGGTCATATAGTATTTGTCTCGCTGATGATAGATGATCTTGATGATGAGTTTTTCTTGGAAAGTTGTAACCTACATGCTTTCTTTCAATATTGATCATTGGACACCGACGGGCACGTTAGGTTGGCTGGTTCTCACTATGCTGATAGATACACCATTCATGTTGGCTGATACACCTTAGGTTGGTTAGTTCTTGCACCTTAGGATACACCACTCATGGTAGATGTAAGTTTGTTATGCTTTCTACTTAAGTTTTCCACCGTACACCTATAAGCTTTCTTTTCTAGGGCTCAAGATAATTCCCCTAGTAGCACCTCCCCTGTGGGCACTATTTTGGATCACACCTTCGTGTTCCCATTTAGACACTACGGTTTCTAACAGATTGGATAATTCCCATTTTATAGTAACCACATATGTGGTTAGAATCCATCCTATGAATGTCCAGATTCTCCCATGGTCCTATAAATCTAAGATAGGTTAAGGCCGACATAGCTCCTTCTCAAGAAGACATATAAACAAAATATAGATTCACTTATGGATTAGGAGGACACCACTAGCGATACTTTTTCTCAAGAAGACATCCTATGTTTAGGGCAGTGTCAGCAAATCTCCTTATAGAAATCACCTCACTACTCTTGAGTTGATATAAGTCCTTAGCGACATTCACTCTGTAGTTGCCCCTAAGTCAGATTCAATTTGTTGTGCTACTAATAGGTCACCCTAGTGGTTTTTCCCTCATTTAGAAGATGTAAGTCTACTATGCCTTCTTTCTAGCACATTCATTACACACCGAAAGGTAACCCCTTAGGTTGGCTAGCTCTACCCCATAGCCAGTAGACTATCCCTTAGGATTTATAAATTTGAGATATGATAAGTTCGATATAGCCCCTTCTCAATGGGTCCATCACACACTGACATGGTCCATAAATTAAATCTTTTAAATTTGACTGAGATCACATCCCCAGCGGATATGCCCTCAATTCAAAATCAAACTAAACCAAATAAACCATATGAAATCATATGAAATTAAGATAAAATTCTTTTAGACTACTTTGAGTTGACATAAGTCCCCAGCGGCATTGACTTAGTAGTCTCTGGGTTCACTTTTTTTGCATCCAAGGTCACCCTAGGTTGTTCCTCTCTTTGGAAGATGTAAGTCTGCTTCTTAGCATAGTCTTTTACTAAAGGCAACCCCTTAGGTTGGCTAGCTCTACCCCACAGTCGGTAGACTATGCATTTGGATTTGTAAACTTGAGGCTAGTCAAAGCTGATATAACTCTTTCTCAGTGGGTCCATTGTACACCAACGGGACCATACATTAATTTAGATTAAATTAAACCCATCTTATTTCCCCAATGAAGTTAAATCACACCCTTCTCCCTAGTTGAGTCTAAATCATATATAAATAAGTCAAGCAAACAAATCAAATTCAAAACCAACCTCTCTAGTGGAGCCAAATTAAACCAACTCCCCCAATAGAGTCTAAATCAAAGAAATCCAACCAAACTCTTATTCCCTGGATACATCCCCAAACAAATCTGAAATCAAAAATCACAATCCCAATAGATAGCACATCCACGGTGGAAGGTACATATATCCCGGCTGGAGCCCATATCTCTATTAGATATGCCTCCACATCAATTAAAACAAAATAAATGAAAGTTGACTCAATCTTAATCCTTGGTGGATTATAGATTCTTTTCCCCAATGGATCTTCTTTCCACAAGTCATATAATCAAATTAAATTGAAATGTTATCCCCAACAATTTTTTTTCTTCTATGCCCTCGACATAGATCCCTCACATGTCATGTCCAATGCATGTGGGATCCCTAGTGGATCTCCCTCCATGTCCTTAACATGGAATTCTCACCAAATCTTATTTCTTCTCTTATGCACACCTTTAATACTTCAACCAAAAGCCTAACAATGTATTCGTTCAAATTACATCATCTCAACCTTGTAATCAATATTTTATTATCGGTGATGTTATATTATAATTTGTTGTAATATAATATATTATCTAACATTACACCTCATTAGAATCACTTGAAAAAAAAAGAAATAACAAAATTTTCTCAAAATATGAATAATGTTCATTTTGGATGTAAAATTGTTATTTTTCTATTAGAAATGGTACCAAATAGCATAATTTTTGTGTTACTTTTTGTGTGTGCCAAGAATTTGGCCAAATTCTTCCATCTCAACCTTCAAATTAACATTTTTGTGAGTTTTGACCCAATGTATTATAACAATAGTAAAATATACTAAAATGTACAATAACATTTAGTAACACACCACTCCATTCATATATATGTTAAGTTATATTGTTATGTACATTATATTTTAATATGCTTTCATATAATATATTATCTTACATTACACCTTAAATGAATCACTTTAAGCAAAACATTTATAAAATTTAGTTGAAAAATGAACAATTATTTTGGATGCAAAATTCCATTCTTTTGATTAAATGATACACCATAACACAACCCCAATGATGTTCCTTAAAGCTTACATTAAATTTGGTCAAATCCCATCATCTCAGTCTATAAATCAATATTTTTATGAATTATACTAGTACAAACTCTACTACATCATACTATAAGAAACTAAAATATGCTAACAAATAAGTAATAATACATAATAGTATGCTATAATGCATGATGTTACACTATGTTATGGCATCCTATATTATATTACACTATAACATATTATATTATATTATATTACATATCACATCATAAGGGATTGCTTAAGATAAAAAATCATAAAATTAGTTTAAACAATAAAAAACTATATATTTTAGTCGTACCAGTTACATATTTTAAATTAAAATAATATATTATGATGCCAAGCTCTACCTATTATGAATTTGGCCAAATTCCACCATTTTAAAGTCTAAATCAACATTTTTATAAACAATGCTAGTGTGGCTTGAATGCATGATTGTAAAATACTAAAAGAATTTAAAATTCACAGAACAATATATTATGATATATGATGTTATACTATGCTATAACATATAATAAATACTTTGAGCATAAAATCCTACTTTTTATACTATAAGTGGCATAGCACACTTTTAGTACTACAATCTAATTCCCACTTCAAATTTAACAAATTTCATCATCTCATTTATTAAATCAATATATTTATGATTTATATTAATATAAACTATTGGGCATAATACCATAATATACTAAAACATTTCAAAACATCTTTTAACATCCAAAAACACATCACTACATGCTCAAATATATGATGCTAAATTATACTATAATATTTGATATTATAATATGATTTAGGGTTAGGGTTTAGGGTATTGAAATCTCTAATAGTCAAAGGAAAGTCTGTTGAAGACATTTTCTTTAGCTACCATAATTATGTTAGGATTAGGTCACTCTTTAGATCTACTCCTAATGACATCTTTATTCAAGATTTAGGGTTTAGTGTTTAGGGTTAGTTTAAGGTTTAGGGTTTAGGGTTTATGGTTAGTTTAGTTTTTAGGGGTTAGGGTTTGCGATTAGGGTTTAGCATTTAGGGTTGTAGGTTTTAGGGTTTAGGGTTTATGATTTTAGGGTTTAGGGTTTAGGGTTTAGAGTTTAGGGTTTTAGGGTTTAGGGTTTAGGGTTTAGGGTTTAGGGTCACTCTTTAGATATACTCCATCTCTCCACCTACCTCTTTATCCACCACTACTCTAACCACCACCTCTAGATCCCCCACCACCACTACGATAACTATCACCTCCGCCTTCACCTCCATTGTTAGATCAAGATTGAGCCTAGTTGATAGTGTTGTTCCTGTCATCAAGGTTCTGCCCATTCTTAGGCTTTAGGGCTAGTTTAGGGTTTAGGGTTTAAGGTTTAGTGTTAGTTTAGGGGTTATGGTTTAATGTTTAGGGTTTGGGGCCTAGGGTTTAGGGTTGTAAGTTTTAAGGTTTAGAATTTAGGGTTTAGTGTTTAGGGTTTAGGGTTTAGGTTTTTAGTTTAGGTTTTTACTTATTTTATTTCAATTTTGTTTTTATTTTTTATTTTATTTTATTTTTAGGTTTAAGTTTTAGTTTAGGTTTTTATTTTATTTTATTTTATTTATTTTATTTAGGTTTAGGTTTTATATTTAATTTATTTTTAGTTTTTATTTTGTTTAGGTTTAGGTTTTTAGGGTTTTAGGGTTTATTTAGGGTTTAGGGGTTTATGGTTTGGGATTTAGGGTTTAGGGTTTAAGGTTTAGGGTTAAGGCTTTAAGGTTTAGGCTTTCAGGGTGTTAGGGTTTTGTTTAAAAATTTTTGTTTTTTTGTTTTTTTGTAAATTAAGTAAACTGGTATGTTTAGGTTTATTTAGTTTATTTTTTCTTTTGATTTAGATTTTTTTATTTTTATTTAGTTTAGTTTATTTAGTTTAGTTCATTTTTTTAGTTTTATGTTTAGGTTTAGGTTTATTTTTTAGTTTAGTTATATTTTTATTTTATTTGTTTGGTTTAGGTTTTATTTTCCATTTTTAGGTTTAGGTTTAGGTTTTTATTTTATTTTTTAGTGTTTAGGTTTTAGGTTTTTATTTTAAGTTTATTTTTAGGTTTTATATTTTAGTTTAGGTTAATTTTATTTAGTTTAGTATTATGTTTAGGTTTCAATTTTATTTATTTTAGTTTAGGTTTAGGTTTATTTTATTTTTATTTTAGGTTTTATTTTAGTTTTTTGTTTAGGGTCAAGTTTTTATTTTTTTATTTTTTAGGTTTATTATTTAAGTTTAGGTTTTATTTAGTTTTATTTTATTTAATTTTAAGTTTATTTTAGGTTTAGTTTTTTATTTTATTTAAATTTTGTAGTTTAGTTTAAATTTTTATTTATTTTATTTTAGTTTAGTTTTATTTTTTTTTTATTATATTTTCATTTTAGGTTTAGGTTTAGGTTTAGGTTTTAGTTTATGTTTTTATTTTATTTGGTTTAGGTTTATATATTTATTTTATTTTTTGGTTTTAATTAGTTTAGGTCTAGATTTTTAACTTTTTAAGGTTTAGGGTTTAGGGTTTGGGGTAAAGGGTTTAGGATTTTTTTTTGATTTAGGGTTTATTGTTTAGGGTTTAAGATTTAGGTTTAGGTTTAGTGTTTAGCATTTAGGTTTTAGGCTAGGTTTAGGGTTTAGGGTTTAGTGTTGAGGTTTTAGGTTTAGGTTCAAGTTTTAGTTTAGGGTTGGGTTTTGGTTTTATAAATAGAGAACTATATCAGATTCAACATTTCTTCTTTTGTTTATTTAGTTTACTTAGTATTTATTTTAGTTTATTTTATTTCTTATTTCGATTTATGTTTATTTTTTATTTTTATTTAGTTTAGTTTATTTATTTAAGGTTTATTTATTTTAGTGTAGGTTTTTTATTTTAGTTTAGGTATTTTATTTTATTTTTTTTTTAGGTTTAGGTTTAAGGTTTGGTTTATTTTTTAGTTGAGTTTTATTTTTATTTTATTTTTTAGGTTAAGGTTCTATATTTTATTTTAGGATTAGGTTTAGATTTAGGTTTTTATTTTATTTTTTTAGGTTTAGGTTTTAGGTTTTTATTTTATGTTTATTTTAGGTTTTACTTTTAAGTTTAGGTTTAGGTTTATTTTAGTTTATTTTATTTTTATTTAACTACGGTTTAGGATTACATTTAGGTTTTATTTATTTTAGTTTATTTTATTTTATTTATGTTTAGGTTTATTATATTTTGTTTATTTTATTTTTATTTTAGGTTTAGTTTTTTTTTAGTTCAGGGTTTAGGTTTTAATTTTAGGTTTATTTTTTAGATTTAGGTTTTTATTTAGTTTTTATTTTATTTTATTTTAGGTTTATTTTAGGTTTATTTTATTTTAATTTTACATTTAGTTTTTATTTTATTTAGGTTTTTTATTCTTACATTTATTTTATTTTTTAGTTTAGTTTAGGTTCTGTTTAGTTTATTGTTTATTTTAATTAGTTTATTTTATTTTATTTTTAGGTTTAGGTTTAGGCTTTAGTTTAGGTTTTTATTATATTAATTATATTTATTTTATTTATGTTTAAATTTTTTATTTATTTTATTTTTAGGTTTTATTTAGTTTAGATTTAGGTTTTAAGGTTTTAAGGGTTTAGCGTTTGGGAATTAATGTTTAGGGTTTGGGGTTTAAGGTTTAGTCCTTTTTAAAAAAAATGAGTACACTTGTACGTTTAGGTCTATTTAGTTTATTTTATATTTCTATTTTGGTTTATTTTTTATTTATTATTAAGTTTATTATATTTTTATGTTTATTTATTTTAGTTTAGGATTTTAATTTTAGTTTATTTATTAGGTTTATGTGAGGTTTATGTTTATTTTTTAGTTTAATTTTATTTTTATTTTATTTTTTAGGTTTAGGTTTTATTGCTTATTTTTAGGTTTATTTTTTAGGTTTAAGTTTTTATTTTATTTTATTTTTGGTTTATTTTATTTTTTACATTTAGTTTTATTTTATTTAGATTTTATTTTAGGTTTTATTTTATTTTTATTTTAGGTTTTATTTATTTTATTTTATTTAGATTTTTTTATTTTATTTATTTTAAGTTGTGGAGTAGGTTTAGTTTATTTATTTATGTTTAGGTTTTATTTATTTATTTATTTTTAGGCCTGATCTTAGTTGTGGCTTGGGTAGGGTTTAGGCCGGGCCTAGGGTTTAAAGGGTCAGTAGATCTTAGGGTTTAGGGTCAGGATTTATGGTCAGAGTTTAGGGTCCAGTGGGTGTGGTAGATTGTGAGAACCTGGTCAGGGTGTCAGTGGTAGTGTGTGGTCAGTGGCCTGTGGTTTAGGGTTGGAAAAGGTTGGGTCAGTGGATAGGTTGGTAGGGCATAATTTAGCTTTATGGTTAGGGTAGGGTTTTTTAAAAACAAACCTTGTTCATTTATGTTTATTTTATTTCTTTAGTTTATTTTATATTTCATTTTGGTTTATTATTTTATTTTATTTAGTTTAGTTTATTTTATTTTATGTTTTTTTATTTTAGTTAATTTTTTAGGTTTATGTACATTTATTTTATATAGTTTAATTTATTTATTTTTTTTTAGGTTTAGGTTTTATTATTTATTTTATGTTTATTTTAGTTTAAGTTTTATTTTATTTTATGTCAGTTTATTTTAAATTTTATGTTTTTATTTATTTTATTTAGGTTTTAATTTTAGATTTATTTTATTTTTTTAATTTTGGTTTTATTTCTTAGTTTATTTTTATTTTATTTATTTTATTTAGTTTAGGGAGGTTTATGTGCATTTAGTAGGTTTATTTTATTTAAGTTTTTTTTATTTTATTTTAATGTGATTTAGTTTAGGTTTGTGGTTTGGGTTTAGGGTATGGTAGGTTACTGCTTTAGTCAAGCACAGGTCATAGATCTGTGGAAAGCCCATGAGCACAAGAGGTTAGGTTAAAAGCCCATAAGGTTGGGTTTGTGGAGGGTTTAAGAGGTCTGGCCCAGGTGTGGTAGAGTGGCCCATCTTATAATAGGGTAGAGGTGGGAGTTTAGGTTTAGGGTTTAGAGTTTGGGTGGTTCAGGAGTTTAGGATTTGGGTTAAGAGGGACCAGGGTTCAGATCAGGGTGGGTTGGCTTTAGAGTTGCTGGTTGGGTCAGGGATTTAGTGTTTAGGGTTAGTTTAGTAGTGGTTATTAGGGTAGTGGTTTTATTTAGTTTAGTTTATTTTAGTTTTATTAATGATTATGTTTATTTTATTTTGGTTTAAGTTTTTTTTTTAGTTTAGGTTTAGATTTTCTTTTATTTATGTTTTTTTAAATTAAGTAAACCAGTACATTTAGGTTTATTTAGTTTATTTTATATTTTTATTTAGGTTTATTTTTTATTTTTATTTACTTTAGTTTATTTATTCTATTTATTTATTTTAGTATAGGATTCTATTTTAGTTTAAGTTTTTAGTTACATTTATGTTTATTTTTTTTAGGTTTTATTTTTTATTTTTTTTTTAGGTTTAGGTTTTATTTTTTATTTTAGGTTTTATTTTTTAGGTTTATTTTTGGTTTAGGTTTTATTTTGTTTTATTTTATTTTACTAAAGTTTATTTTATCTTTTATTTGCATATAGTTTTATTTTATTTTAAAAAGTTTATTTTGCATATTTTTAAGGTTTGGGTGGGGTCTGGTATAAGTCAGGGCCCAGGTCTGATGATAGCTTGTGGTTAGCCAGTTTGGGTTTAGGGCCCAGGGTGGTCTTAGTGTTTAGGAGGGCCCATGGTGGCCCAGGCCTGTAGAGTGTCCCAGCCTCAGTGCCTAGTTTTTTGGGGTTTTGGTCTGCACAGTAGGCCCATTAAGGGCCCATGGAAAGCCCAGGGTTTAGCCTCTGAGCCCAGCCAGGGCCCAGGGTCAGTGAGGGTCATGGCCCAGATCTAGTGTTTGGGTCAAAAAGAGAGGGTAGGTTGTCACTTTTGGAGGATTTAGTGTTTAGGGTCTGGGGTAGGGTTTAGCATTTTAATCAACCAAACCGGCAGGTAGGTTTATTTAGTTTATATTCTTTTATTTAGGTTTATTTTATATTTTTTATTTTAGTTTAGTTTATTTTGTTTAAGATTTTATTTTAGTTTATTTTTAGTTTTTAGTTTATGTTTATTTTTTGTTTTGTTTTATTTTACTTTATTTTGAGGTTTAGGTTTTATTTTTAATTTTTATTTTATTTAGGTTTTATTTTACTTTTAGGTTTAAGTTTTTGGTTTTATTTTAGGTTTGTTTTAGTTTAGGTGGGTTTATTTTAGTTTATTTTGTTTATTTATTTAGATTTAAGTTTAGGTTTAATTTATTTTAGGTTTTATTTGTTTATTTATTATTTTAGTTTATTTTTAGTTTAGTTTATGTTTATTTTATTTTGTATTTGGTTTAGGTTTTTTTTAGTTTAAGGCTTAGATTTTAGTTTATTTATTTTAGATTTTAAGGTTATAGGTTTAAGTTTTATTTAAGTTTAATCATTTTTAGGTTTCTTTATTTTATTTTACATTTAGGTTTAATTTTATTTAAGTTTTTTATTTTTAGGTTTTTTATTTTCTTAGTTTATGTTTTATTTATTTTCTTTATTTAAGTTTTATTTTATTTTATTTTATTTCATGTAGTTTAGGTTTAGGTTTAGTTTATTTTATATTTTATTATTATATTATATTAGTTGTTTTATTATCATTTAGTTTAGTTTAGGTTTTAGCTTTTTATGGTTAGTTTAGGGTTTAGGTGGGGTTTTGTTTTAGGGTTTGGGTTTAGTTTGTGGTTTGGTTGGTGGGTTGTGGTTTAGGGTCCAAGGTTTAGGTTTAGTCATTTTAGGGTTTAGGTTTAGGTTTAGGTTTAGGGTTCAAGTTTAGTTTGTTTGGTTTTTTAACAAAGGATAAATTAAAATTCAACATTTCTTCTTTTGATTTCATCAACCAAGTAACACACGAAGTTTTCTAAGACAAAAGTGAGAGATAAAAATGAGCACGATGGAGCAAATCAAAACCCTAGATAATTAAAATTGTCTCTATAAAGACAAAGTTCCACAAGCGAGATCGGATCAATCATTCTTAGTTTCTCCAGCTCATCGAACTACCCCAACCTCTCGAGCGGATCCACCATCATATCCCCTCGGCTCCACCACCATGGTTTCAACCTCTGTCGCTCCTCCCACCTCCATAACCACCACTGTCTGACCACCACCTGCATATCAATGAGCATCTCTAGATCCCCCACCACCACTATCAATAACCAACTAAGCCAGCCCACTACTGCACACCAGCTCTGTGAAGTTCTGGATCAAGGTCTACCCATTCTAGGGTCTAAGTTTATTAAGTTTGATGATTTATGTTTATTTTTAGTTTAATTAGTTACTTTTTAGGTTTAGGGTAGTTGGGTTTAGTTTGAGGTTTGTCAGGTTTAGGTGAGGTTTAGGGTGTGGTTTGGTTTAGGGTAGTATTTGGTAGGGTTTGTGGTTGGGTTTTAGAGTTTTTGTGGTTTAAAATTTATGGTTTTTAAATTAAGTAAACTAGTAGTTTAGGTTTATTTAGTTTATTTTATTTATTTTAGTTTTTTTATTTTTTAATTTTATTTAAGTTTTTTTTTTAATTTTAATTAGTTTAGTTTGTTTATTTTAGTTTAAGTTTTATTTAGTTTATTTTAGGTTTGGGTTTAGGTTTAGGTTTAGGTTTATTTTCTTTAATTGAGTTTTATTTTACCATTCTTTATTTAAGTTTTATTTTAGGTAGGGTTTATTTTATTTTTAGTTTAGTGAGTTTATTTTTAGGTTTATTTTTTATAGGTTTAGTTTATTTTAGTTTTATATTTTATTTAGTTATAGGTTTAGTTTATATATTTAGGTTATTTATTTATTTATTGTGTTTAATGTTTATATCTTTTATTTTTTTGGTTTTAGGTTAGGGTTTATGTTTTTGGTTTAAAGGATTTAGGCTTTAGTTTAGGGTTTACAGGCTCAGTGGATGGTTATCAGTTTTTTGGTTTAGGGGCCAGGATTTTGTTTAGGGTTTAGGTAGGATTTTTGTTTAAATTAAGCAATTTTAGGTTTATTTAGTTTATTTTAAATTTTATTTTATTTTATTTTATTGGTATTTAGGTATATTTTCTTAATTTTATTTAGTTTAGTTTATTTATTTTAGGTTTCTTTATTTTACTTTAGGTTTTTTATATTAGTTTAATATTTTGTTTTTGGTTTATGTTTTAGGTTTTCATTTTAGGTTTCTTTTTAGATTTTATTTTTAGTTCAGTTTAAGTTTATTTCAAGATATTTTATTTTATTTAGTTTATTTTATTTTTATTTATTTTATTTATTTATTTTAGTTAGGTTTAATTTAATTTTTGCTTATTTTATGTTTAGTTTTACTAGGTTTAAGTTTTATTTCAGTTTATTTTCAAGTTTATTTTATTTATGTTTTATTTTAATTTATTTTATTTTATTTTAATTTGCTTTTTAATTTAGTTTTACAATTTATTTTATTTTTATTTTACATTTATTTTTTTTTTTAATTTAGGTTTTTTACTTGTAGGTTTATTTTATTTTTTAAGTTTAGTTTAGGTTTTTACTTATTTTATTTCAATTTTGTTTTTATTTGTTATTTTATTTTATTTTTAGTTTTAAGTTTTAATTTAGGTTTTTATTTTATTTTATTTTATTTGTTTTATTGAAGTTTAGGTTTTTTATTTAATTTATTTTTAGTTTTTATTTAGTTTAGGTTTAGGTTTTTAGGGTTTTAGGGTTTGTTTAGGGTTTAGTGTTTAGGGTTTAGGGGTTTATGATTTGGGATTTAGGGTTTAGGGTTTAGGGTTTAGGGTTAAGGGTTTAAGGTTTAGGCTTTCAGGGTCTAGGGTTTAGGGTTAGTGTTTTTTTAAAATTTTTTTTTTTGTTTTTTTGTAAATTAAGTAAACTGGTATGTTTAGGTTTATTTAGTTAATTTTTTATTTTGATTTAGGTTTTTTTATTTTTATTTAGTTTAGTTTATTTAGTTTAGTTCATTTTTTTAGTTTTATGTTTAGGTTAAAGTTTATTTTTTAGTTTAGTTATATTTTTATTTTATTTGTTTGGTTTAGGTTTTATTTTCTATTTTAGGTTTAGGTTTAGGTTTTTATTTTATTTTTTAGTGTTTAGGTTTTAGGTTTTTGTTTTAAGTTTATTTTTAGGTTTTATATTTTAGTTTAGGTTTATTTTATTTAGTTTAGTATTATGTTTAGGTTTCATTTTTATTTATTTTAGTTTAGGTTTAGGTTTATTTTATTTTTATTTTAGGTTTTATTTTAGTTTTTTTATTTAGGGTCAAGGTTTTATTTTTTATTTTTTTGGTTTATTATTTAAGTTTAGGTTTTTATTTTGTTTTTATTTTATTTAATTTTAGGTTTATTTATTTTTATTTTGGTTTAGTTTTTATTTTATTTAGGTTTTAAATTTTGTAGTTTAGTTTAAATTTTTATTTATTTTATTTTAGTTTAGTTTTATTTTTTTTATTATATTTTCATTTTAGGTTTAGGTTTAGGTTTAGGTTTTAGTTTATGTTTTTATTTTATTTTGGTTTAAGTTTATTTATTTATTTTATTTTTGGTTTTAATTAGTTTAGGTCTAAATTTTAACTTTTAAGGTTTAGGGTTTAGGGTTTGGTAGGGTTTAGGATTTTTTTTTAATTTAGGGTTTATTGTTTAGGGTTTAAGATTTAGGTTTAAGGTTTAGTGTTTAACATTTAAGGTTTTAGGGCTAGGGGTTTAGGGTTTAAAGTTTAGGGTTTAGGGTTTAGTGTTGAGGTTTTAGGTTTAAGGTTCAAGTTTTAGTTTAGGGTTAAGGGTTTTTGGTTTTCTATAAATAGAGAACTATATCAGATTCAACATTTCTTCTTTTGTTTATTTAGTTTATTTTTTATTTATTTTAGTTTATTTTATTTCTTATTTTTATTTATGTTTTTTTATTTAGTTTAGTTTATTTATTTTTGTTTTCTTTATTTTAGTGTAGGTTTTTTATTTTAGTTTAGGTATTTTATTTTAGTTTTTTTTAGGTTTAGGTTTAGGTTTAGGTTTATTTTTTAGTTGAGTTTTATTTTTATTTTATTTTTTAGGTTAAGGTTTTATTTTTTATTTTATGATTAGGTTTAGATTTAGGTTTTTATTTTATTTTTTTAGGTTTAGGTTTAGGTTTTATTTTATGTTTATTTTTAGGTTTTACTTTTAAGTTTAGGTTTAGGTTTATTTTTAGTTTATTTTATTTTATTTAACTTACGATTTAGGATTACGTTTAGGTTTTATTTATTTTAGTTTATTTTATTTTATTTTATTTTATGTTTAGGTTTATTATATTTTGTTTATTTTATTTTTATTTTAGGTTTAGTTTTTTTTAGTTCAGGGTTTAGGTTTTATTTATTTTAGTTTATTTTATTTTATTTTATGTTTAGGTTTATTATATTTTATTTATTTTATTTTATTTTAGGTTTAGTTTTTTTTTTTAGTTTATTTATTTAATTTTAGGTTTATTTTTTTATTTAGGTTTTTAATTTTTTTATTTTATTTTATTTTAGTTTATTTTAGGTTTATTTTATTTTAATTTTATTTATTTTATTTAGTTTATTCTTACATTTATTTTATTTTTAGTTTAGTTTAGGTTATTTAGTTTATTATTGTTTTTTTAATTAGTTTATTTTATTTTATTTTTAGGTTTAGGTTTAGGCTTTAGTTTAGGTTTTTATTATATTAATTTATATTTATTTTATTTAGGTTTAGGTTTTGTTATTTATTTTATTTTTTAGGTTTTATTTAGTTTAGATTTAAGTTTTAAGGTTTTTAGGTTTGGCATTTAGGGTTTAGGGTTTGGGGTTTTAGGGTTTAGAGTTTAGGCTTTAGTGTTTAGGGTTTAGGATATTTAGGGTTTAGGGTTTAGGGTTTAAGTTTTAGGGTTTTAGGCTTTATGGTTTAGGGTTTAGGGTTTAGGGTTTAGGGTTAGTTTATGGTTTAGGGTTTAGGGTTTATGGTTTAGGATTTATGGTTTAGGGTTTAGGGGTAGAGGTTTAGGGTTTACGGTTCAGTGTTAGTTTTAGGGTTTAGGGTTTAGTTTTTTTAAATTAAGTAAATCGATAGGTTTAAGTTTATTTAGTTTATTTTTCATTTATTTTAGTTTATTTTATTTTTTATTTATATTTTGGTATATTTTTATTTTTATTTAGTTTAGTTTATTTATTTTAATTTAGGTTTTTTATTTTAGTCTATTTTTTAAGTTTAGGTTTAGGTTTATGTTTATTTTTTAATTTAATTTTTTTTTTAGGTTTAGCTTTTAGGTTTTTCTTTTATTTTTTATGTTTAGATTTTAGGTTTTATTTTAAGTTTTTTTGTCTAGGTTTAGGTTTATTTTTAGTTTATTTTATTTTATTTAGTTAGGGTTTAGGTTTAGTTTATTTTAAGTTTAGGTTTAGGTTTTATTTATTTTAGTTTAGTTTATTTTAGTTGAGGTTTATATTTATTTTATTTTTTTATTTTGGGTTTAGGTTTTTTTCTTAGTTTAGCGATTATGTTTTATTTTTTATTTATTTTTAAGTTTGATTTTTGGTTTATCTATTAGGTGTAGGTTTTTATATAGTTTTTATTTGATTTTATTCTAGGTTTTTTTTTTTTACGTTTAGTTTTTATTTTATTTAAGTTTTTATTTTAGGTTTATTTTTTTAGTTTAGTTTAGGTTTTATTTATTTTATTTTAGTTTAGTTTATTTTTTGGTTTAGATTTAGGTTTTAGCTTAGGTTTTTATTTTATTTAATTTTTTTATCTTATTTTGGTTTAGGTTTATTTATTTATTTTATTTTTAGGTTTTATTTAGTTTAGGTTTAGGTTTTTAGGGTTTAGGGTTGAGGGTTTAGGGTTTAGGGTTTTTAGGGTTTAGGGTTTAGGGTTTAGGATTTAGGTTTTTGGTTTAGGGTTCAAGTTTTAGTTTAGGGTTTAGGGTTTTTGGTTTTTTTTTAAGCATAGAACAAATTCAAATTCAACATTTCCTCTTTTCAATTTCCTCAACCAAGTACCAAACTAGAGAAGTGAGGTAATCAAATGACCTCTTTGGGGCTAGCTATATCCCGTGTTCCAGAATGTCGACAATATACCCATTACCTATCTTATATAAATCAACACATGAATAGAGAAAAGAGAACTTCGACATTGATACACTTAATCTATAAGCACATGTGTTTCTTATGTATTTATAACTAGCACCATAACACATATTATTATTCATTTCTAAGCTTTTGAAAAGTACATTTGGATTTAATAGTGATAATAGCCATATGTAAAATTAAATCAGACATGAAAGCTTACATAAAAGAAATCATTTTATTTTACTTGATTTTGAAGATGGATGCGACTTCAAATGAAATACCAAATTTAACATGATTGGAAAGAGGATAATCAAATATAAGCATGTGATTTATTGAACCAAACTAGTTCTTAAGGATAATCAAATCAAATAAGATTATTTAAAGCAAACCAAAGCTTCTTTATTAATTAAGTTTTGGATTTGATTTAAAGAGAAGAGAAATCATCACTTGCTATTTTAAACCCATTCCCACATTAGTGATTTGATTTAATTTAAGGAAATGTAATTAAGTCAATTTTATGGGTTAATTAAGTTGAACCCTTAATTAGATGAATTAATTACCCTTACCTATGTCACCTTAAAGTAATTAACTAAATAATTATGAGCCAACATGATATGCATGGAAAATAAACTTGCAATGATCCTAGGGAAAAAAGGGGTCTAATGCAATTGGCTCAAGATTAATAATTAATTTGATTAAGGGACTTAATTAATTCCTCTTATAGTTTTTCCACACATGTGGAGTAACCATAATTTCATTAAACTCTTTTATGTCAGTAAACACACGAAGATCTACCTCATGATTTAATTAATTAGATCGATGTGATTATAATTTCAACTTGATTAAGTGCTTTAATTAATTAGTTAATTTTCAATTAATTTCATTTTAAAAATGGGTGAAATCAACTTAGTGAAAGGGGTCCCAACTTTATTCCTTAGTTCATTTAGTGTTGAACAATGATTAATAAGCTTAATTAACGAATTTGTTATTGTTCATGGGATTAACATTAATTAAGTTAAAAGAGTAGTTAAAGTTTAATTTTTTCTTAATTAATTGAGCAATAAATCCCATGAAAATCATGCATAGGCTATCCCATTAAATTAACCTAATTTGGGATTAAAGTTAAAGAGTAATAAAGCTAATTAATTTTGTAATTAAACCTTAATTACTATTCAAGATTAGTTAAGATCATTTTAATTAATTGTTCTTTGAAATACCTTTAAAATAAGTATTTATTTGCATTTTTTTCTTTCTCTATGATTTTTATGATTTTTAGAAGTTTCAACAATTAAAAATGATTAATTAAACCTAATTAAAGCCTAATCCTATTGGCGCCACATGGCACACTGACGCGGTTCACTTTTCGTGGGATTGGATACTTAAAACTTATCTAACTCAGCACCTACATGGCGGTGGAAGACGTGCTTTCTCGTCTGCCATCCAATCTAAGATCGGGCGGCTACGATTAATCCCACAACTTAATAGGATTAAATCAGATAAATTTAGCGGATCTAATCATGACAATCCATTTCAGTAATGCGGAATGGATGGTGCATGATTTAATGTCACACAAGTGAGGGAGAATGGAGTCCATCCACTAATGCTCACTTGATCTAAGTTTACCTGAGCTCAGATCAACTCTAAAAGGATCCCACACCTTCACGACATCGATTGGAGGGGATCTAATGGTCAAGATCACAGGAGATACAAGTTTTCCTAAAAAGGCTCCAACCCATATTTTACTAAGGATCAATTTTGGAAGCATACCTCACCGAAGTTCAAGTGTAAACGAGGCCTTATTGAGCAATAATTGGATCGATTCCTCGACGTTCACTCGGATGGCCATGAACTGATAATTCTAAGCTTGACTTTGATCAAAGTCCCACCTCTGGTGCTCGACAAGCTTGGAAGATGATTCGTTCTTGCTCAATAAGGCCTAGGTAAGGAGTGTACAATGTTAATTTGAGTTTGATAGAGAAATGGGGAAGTTAGGTCCAAAATGGGAATGTCCTATTTTAGGACAGACGAGAATGGCATTTTCTTATCGAGGAAAGAGTTTGGGAGCTTAGGGAATGGCTCTAGCGGCTCATCTTGGGTAGCTAGGGCTCTAAGAAATGAATTTTGTGTGTGTTTGAGTGGAAATGAGTTAGTGTATACCCCCCTTCATCTTGATTGAATGGTGGGATCAGGTTTAGCTTCTAATGGCCATCCGACCATCACAGGGAGTCGTGGGTGGCAGGTAGGAGGTGAGTTGGCTCGGCTGGTTTGTTGAAGGTGTGGAGATGGCTGCCAAAGAGGAATCATGGGTGTCCTATGGGTTTCAAATGCTCCAATGGGGAGGGTGGGCTGATTTCACCTCACATGGGTCATGGCCGACCCAACCACATCTTAGGTCAGGTTGGGCAGCATCTTTGGTTCCCAGGTTTTAGGTTTTTATTATAGGTTTATTTTAGGTTTTATTTTTTTAGTTTAGGTTTAGGTTTATTTTTAGTTTAATTTATTTTATTTAGTTTAGGTTTAGGTTTAGTTCATTTTTGGTTTAAGTTTAGGTTTTATTTATTTTAGTTTAGGTTTAGGTTTTTTTTTAGTTTAGGGTTTGCATTTTATTTTTTACTTATTTTTAGGTTTATTTTTTAGGTTTATGTTTTTATTTAGTTTATTTTATATTATTATAAGTTTATTTTATTTTTATTTTACATTTAGTTTTTATTTTATTTAGGTTTTTTATTCTTAGGCTTTTTTTTAGTTTAGTTTAGATTTTATTTTATTTTATTTTATTTATTTTATTTTGGTTTAAGTTCTTTTATTTATTTTATTTTATGGTTTTATTTTTGTATAGGTATTTATTTAGTTTAAGTTAAGGTTTATTTGTTTAGTTTAGTTTACTTATTTATAGTTTTGGTTTAGGTTTAGTTTATTTTATTTTAGTTAATTTTATTTATTTAGGTTTAGGTTTATTTAATTTAGGTTTTAGGTTTAGGTTCTGGTTTATTTTATTTTAGTTTAGTTTAGCTTAGCTTAGTTTATTTATTTAGTTTATTTTTAGTTTAGGTTTATTTATTTAGTTTAGTTTTATTTAGTTTATTTTATGTTAAGTTTATTTAGTTTAGTATATTTTATTTCAGGTTTAGTTTATTTAGGTTTATTTAGTTTAGTTTAAAATAGTTTATATATTTAGTTTATTTAGTTTAGGTTTAACTTTAGGTTTAGGTTTAGGTTTAGGTTTAGTTTAGTTTTATTTAGTTTATTTTAGTTTAGTTTAGTTTAGGTTTAAGTTTATTTAGTTTAGTTTATTTTATTTAGTTTATTTATTTATTTAATTTAATTTAATTTAATTTAATTTAGTTTTGGTTTATTTATTTTATTTATTTATTTTAAGTTTAGCCAGTTAGGTTTATTTTATTTAGTTTAGTTTAAGTTTAGGCTTAGGGAAGTCAGTTGTGTTTAGGTGGGTTAGGGTTTAAGGTCAGGTTTAGGGTTAGGGTTTAGCACTGTTTTAGTTTTAAATTCAATTTGGCTTATGGTTTAGGGTTTGGGGATTTAAGGTTTTAGGGTTTAGGAGGTTAGTAGGTCAGGCCTGGGTTTAGTGGTTAATAGGGTTTAGGGTTTTTAAACTGTTAACCGATTTTAAGTTTAGGTTTTGTTCATCTTTAGTTTAGTTTTTATTTTATTTTTAGGTTTATGTTTTATTTTATTTTAAGTTTATGTTTAGATTTTATTTTATTTGCTTATGTTTAGGTATTAGGCAGTTAATTTATGTTAATTTTGGTTTTATTTTTTAAGTTTAGGTTTAGATATATTTTAGGTTAAGGTTTTATTTATTTTAGTTTTATTTTAGTTTAGGATTAGGTTTATTTTTTATTTTTATTTTTTTATTTTTTTTATTTTTATTTTTATTTTTTATTTTTTATTTTATTTTTTTAGGATTAGGTTTATTTTATTTTGTGTGTGTATTTTGTGGTGTGGTTTAGGTTTAGGGTTTAGTGGTTTAGGATTTAGGGTTTAGGGTTTAGTTTAGGTATTGGTAGAGTTTTAGGGTTTATTTAGGGTTTAAGTTTTAGGTTTAGGGTTAAAGTTTTAGTTTAGGGTTTTTTGTTATTGGTTTTTTATTTTAACAAAGAACAAATTAAGATTCAACATTTCTACTTTTTGATTTCATCAACGAAGTTTTCTTAGACACAAGCGATAACATAAATGTAAAATGAGCACACATAGAGCAAATTAAAAACCATATATAACTAGAACTATCTCTACTATAAAGACACAATTCCATAAATAACATATTAGATCATATTCTTCAATTTCTTTATTTCCCATTAGAACCATGCTAGCCTCTCGAGTAGCAGGATCCACCATCATATCACTGATCTCTCCCTCCATCATCGCCATGGCTGTAACCTCCATAGCTCCTTCGGCCTCCACAACCACCACTGCTTCAATCTCCACCTCCATATCCACCAACACCTCTAGATCCCTACCACCACTACAATAATCGTAGCCTCTGCCTTCGCCTCCACCGCTAGATCTAGACGAGCCCGGCAGTGTGATGTTTCTCAGAAGGGTTCCCCATTCTTAGTGTATGTTTAAGTTTATTAGGTTTTAGGGTTTACATTTTTAAATTTATTTAGTAACTTTGAGTTTAGTTTATGGATTGGAGCTGGGATTAGCATTTAGGGTTTAATGTTTAGATTTAGTAGTGTGTATGCCTCACCCACAAGGAGTTAATGATCAGGGTGGGATCAAAGTTTTGGCTGGAGGGCCTGGGTGGCCTGGGCTGGCTCAGAGTGGTTTAGAGTTTGTGGCCCAGGCCTGGGTTTAGGGTAGGGCCCAGGTCAGAGGTCAGGTTAATAGAGTTTAGCCAGGGCCTTTAGGCCTAGGGTTGTGTAGGGTTTAGGGTAGCCTGTCAGTTTAGCCTAGGGTCAGTGGTAGGCCCATGGTGGTTCAGGCCAGGGTGCCTGGGTGCCCAGGGTTTAGGGTTTAGGTTTATAGTAGGTGCTGTCATTTGCCTAGGGTCTTAAAACAAAATTAAGTAAATCGGTAGGTTTAGGTTTATTTAGGTTATTTAGCTTATTTTTATTTATTTTAGTTTATTTTATTTTTTAATTTTATCTAGTTTAGTTTATCTACTTTATGTTTATTTATTATAGTTTATTTTTTAAGTTTAGGTTTAGGTTTATGTTTATTTTTTAGTTTAGTTTTATATTTTTTAGGTTTAAGTTTTTTTTATTTTTCTTAGGTGTTAGGTTTTTATTTTATGATTATTTTTAGGTTTTATTTTTAACTTTAAGTTTAAGTTTTTTTTAGTTTATTTTTATTTTATTTTATTTTATTTAGTTTATGAGGTTTAATTTATTTTAGGTTTGGGTTTAGGTATTATTCATTTTAATTTAGTTTATTTTAGGTGTAGGTTAATTTTATTTTTATTTTAGGGTTAGGTTTTTTTAGTTTATGGCTTAGGTTTTATTTTTTATTTATTTTTAGGTTTTATTTTTAGGTTTATAGCCCAGGGAGGCCAGGGGCCCAGCTCAGGGTATGTTAGAGCCTAGTCTCAGTGGCTCATGGAGGACTGCTTAGAACCCAATGCCCAGGGCCTTTAGGTCAAGATCAGGGCCTAGATCCAGGCGCGTGATCTGGGCGTCACCAGGCCCAGGAACAAGCAGGCCTGGGCCATCAGGTCACCTGCGTGGCCTGGGGTCAGTCAAGAGAGTGATCATGGTTTAGGATCCCAGTGATCAGTTTAGAGCCCAGGTCAGGCCAGGGTTGGGCTCAGGGTCAGAGGGTGAGGGCCTGGGCCCAGGTCACTCAGTGTTTTGGCCCATGGTTGGTGGCCCAGGTTTTAAAACCAGCAAAAATGGCCTAGGCTCATTTAGTTTATTTTAGTTTATTTATTTAAATTTATTTTATTTTTTATTTTTATTTAGGCTTATTTTTTTTTATTTAGTTTAGTTTATTTATTCTTGGTTTATTTATTTTAGTTTAGGTTTTTTTCTTTTAGTTTGCTTTTCTAGGTTTAGGTTTAAGTTTATGTTCATTTTTTAGTTTAATTTTAATTTTATTTTATTTTTTAGGTTTAGGTTTTATTTTTAACTTTTAGGTTTAGGTTTAGGTTTTATTTTATTTTTTAGGATTTGATTTTAGGTTTTATTTTAGCTTTATGTTTAGGTTTAATTTTGTAATCCAGTTTAGGTTTATTTTTTAGTTTATTTTATTTACTTAGTTTCTTTTAGGTTTACTATATTTTAGGTTTAGGTTTAGGTTTTATTTATTTTAGTTTATTTTATTTTAGTTTTGGTTTAGGTTTATTTTATTTTGTTTAGTTTTAGTTTAGGTTTTTTTTAGTTTATGGTTTAGGTTTTATTTTTTATTTATTTTTTACATTCTTTTTAGGTTTAGGTTTTTATTTTGTTTATATTTTATTTTATTTTTATTTTTGATTTAGTTTTTATTTTATTTAAGTTTTTTATTTTTATGTTTATTTATGTTTTAGTTTAGTTTTTATTTTTATTATATGTTATTTTTATGTTTAGGTTTAGCTCATTATTTATTTTATTTTATGTAGTTTAAGTTTTAGGTAGATTTTTTATGTGGGAGGTGGGCTGGTGGGTAGGGTAGGGCCTGGGGCCTAGTGTTTAGAGTAGGTGCAGATTTTAGGATTTGGGTCAAGGATGGTTAAAGGTTAAGGGTGTGTAGTGGACCAGGTTGTCAGATAGGGGAGGATTGGGTGTGGCTCAGTTAGGCTTTGGGGTTATTTATTTATTTATTTATTTATTTTATTTATTTATTTTAAAAAATATCGGTAGATGATTTTAGTATATTTAGTTTAGTTTTATTTATTTCTTTAGTTTATTTTAATTTTATTTTATTTAGGATTATTTTATTTTAATTTATCATAATTTATTTATTTTAGGTTTATTTATTTTAGTTTAGATTTTTTATTTCAGTTTATTTTTTAGGTTTAGGTTTATGTTTAGGCCTTTTTTTTAGTTTAGTTTTATTTTTATTTTACATTTTGGGTTTTGGTTTTATTTTTTATTTTTAGGTTATAAGTTTAGGTTTTTATTTTATTTTTTCAGGTTTAGGTTTTAGGCTTTTATTTTAGTTTTATTTCTAAGTTTTATTTTTTAGTTTATGTTTAAGCTTATTTTTAATTTATTTATTTTATTTTGTTTAATATTAAGTTTAGGTTTAATTTATTTTAGGTTTAGGGTTAGGTTTTATTTATTTTAGTTTAGTTTATTTTAGTTTAGGTCTAGGTTTATTTTATTTTATTTATGTTATGTTTTTTTAGTTTAGCTGTAGGTTTATTTATTTATTTTTTGTTTTATTTATTGGTTTATTTTTAGGTTTAGTTTTTTTGTTTTTTATTTTATTTTATTTTATTTTATTTTGTTTATTTTATTTTTATTTTAGATTTAGTTTTATTTTATTTAGGTTTTATATTTTTTAGTTTAGTTTAGGCTTTATTTATTATTTTTTTTAGTTTAGTTTTTTTTATTTAATTCCTTTTGGGTTTAGTCTAGGTTTAGCTTTTAGTTTATGTTTTTATTTTCTTTTATTTTGGTTTAGGTTTTTTATTTATTTTATTTTTAGGTTTTATTTAGTTTGGCTTTAGGTTTTTAGCTTTTTAGAGTTTAGGGTTAGTTTAGCATTTAGGGTGTAGGGTTTAGGGTTCAAGGTTTGTGGTTCAGGGTTTAGGGTTTAAGGTTTAGGGTTTTTAAGATTTAGGGTTTGGGGTTTAGGGTTTAGGTTTTAAGTTTAGGTCTCAGGTTTTAGTTTAGGGTTTAGGGTTTTTCAATTTTTTTTAACATATAACAAGTTTAGATTCAACATTCCATTTTTTTGATTTCATCAACCAAATAACACACCAAGTTTTCTAAGACACAAGTGATGACATAGATAAAAAATGATCATGCATACAACAAATCCAAACCCTTAGATAACTAGAACCGCCTCTATTGTAAAAACATAGTTCCATAAGCAGCAGATTGGATTGTAAGTTCTCAGTTTCTTTAGTTCCCATCAGAACCACCTCAGTCTCTTGAGTTGCGGGATCCACCATCATATCTCTGATCTCTCCCTTCGCCACCACCACGGCTATAACCTCTGTTGCTCCTCGCGCCTCCATAACCACCACTACTATGACCATCAACTCCATATCCACCAGCATCTCTAGATCCTCCTCCACCACTGTGATAACCGCCACCTCCTGTTGGCTTAATGAGCCTCATGTTCAACTGATCAATTTTGATGATAACAAATAAATGCTTGGATGTTCTAATGTATGTTTTATGTGTTTTAGATATATTAATTGCTAATTACATATCCAATATGTCTCATAATATATTTAAGGAAATTGCAAGAATAGAAGAATGAAAGATTGATCAAAATGGATAATGTGAAGCTCACGATACAATATTTTAGGCTATATTCATTTATAACTATCTTTAAAATTCATATGAGTTCATTGACATGAATCAATTTGCTCATAACTTAACATATTATTATTTTTAATTTAAATAATGATAATGAGGTTAATTTATATAAATCTCTATCTAATTAACATTCAATTATATGTTTCATACATATCATTTGAATTGTCAAAATAATAAATGATAATAAATTATGACTATTAATTGTAATTAGTTTATATATTTAATATAATTAAAAACTTTAATTTAATTTTAAGGTTATATGATAACTAACATATGTATGATTATATATAAATTATATCATAATATTTAAATGTCATATTCAAAATTAACAAAAATATGTGGAATGTGGTATTTTAGCCAAAGTCATCTTATAATCAAGGAATTTATATCTGATTTCATCTCCAACAGATTCCTTGGATTTTTTTCTAAAATTTGATAGGTTACATGACCCACGTTTGATTAAAATTAAATTTAATATGACTTTTCAAACATTAGATGATTTTAATAATGGTGGCATTCTATATGCTTTGAATATACTAAGAGCCATATTTGATTATATTTGACTTGCCCACGTGAATAGCTGAATTTTGGTTGTTTAAATTTAATATCTATTTAAAATATATTATATTTTTATTGAATATTAAATTATTATATGATGAATTGATGTTAAAATAATATATTTTTTGAAATATTTCAAAATAATCTTCTTGCTTATAAATAGCCCTCATTCTGTTCAAGAAAGCATTCCTCATTCAAATTCAAAATCCCTCTAGCAAATCTAAGAGAGAAAATTTCCTAGATTTTCCTTCCAAGTGTTCTCCAAATATTCCAAGATCAAATCCTTGGTTTGGAAGCTTCAACATCTTCAACTAAGTAAGCTTTCTCAAATTACTTTAGTTTGTTTACTTGATCTTAATCCTCTTTTAGTTGTTCATACTACTTTCACCATCTATTTATTCTTTCCAATTTGTACTTTTTGGTGGATTAGTCTTTGGACATCAAAGTCTAAGTTTTTCACATCAAAGTTTCTTCAATCATTTTTTTTGTGAAAAACTCTTGTGATAGTTTGTAGGATTTATTTCAACTTGTTCAAATTTTTATCTTATTTATTCATTAGTCTTATTAGAAAGATCATTTATTCTTAAATCTATTTTAGAAGTTTATTTTAAGCATTTTAAATTCATTTATTGTGCTGAAATTATTTTTATACTTGTTAGATCTCTCTTTTTAATTGAAAGCTTACTACCCTACTTAGATCTATCATATACTAATTTTATTTAAGTATTTTGTGATCATTTACATTAATTGAAGTCATCTTTTTGGTTAAAATAATATAATTATTCTTCGCTGAAATTTATTTTATTGTGCAAAAGAATATTGTGAATTTATTTTGAAATCATTTTTATATTAGTCTACCAATTGTAATAACATAAACATCTTAGTAAGATCACTTTAAGATATTTATTTTATTATTTCTTATCAATATTAAGTAAGCATTTTATCTTGCCAAATTTTTAAGTTGTAAAGTAATCATTTATAAGTTGTGAGATCACTTTTTGAATTGGATAGGTTGGTATATTTGTGTAAAATATTTTTCTACTTTTAGACCTCTAGAATTGTTGCACATGGATTTATTTGGTCCAATTAACACCACTAGCTTAGGTGGAAAAATTTATGGTTTTGTGATTATTGATGATTTCTCTAGATATACTTGGGTTTTGTTTGTAACTTGGAAGGATGATGCTTTCGTTGAGTTTAGAAGCTTTTCTAAATATATTCAAAGAGAACAAGGCCTTTTGATTAATAGGGTTCAAACTGATCATGGTGATAAATTTTAAAATAAATTATTTGAGAATTATTATCATGAACATGGGATTAGACATACTTTTTTTACACCAAGAACTCCCCAACAAAATGGAGTTGTAGAGAGAAAAAGTGGAATATTAATTGAATTAATTAGATCTATGCTTGATGAGTATAAATTGCAAAAATATTTTTTGGGCAGATGCCATAAATACTGCATGTTATGTGATGAATAGGATCTATTTTAGACCAATTTTGAAGAAGACTCCCTATGAATTATTTTTTGGAAAGAACTCTAAAATTGAACACTTTCATGTATTTGGATGTAAATGTTTTATTTTCAATAATGGAAAGAGCATTTAGGTAAGTTTGATTAAAAATCAGATGATGGTATTTTCTTAGGATGCTCTCTTTCTAGTAGAGCTTATAGAGTTTTCAATAAAAGAAAAATATTTTATTTATTTATTTTATTTTAGGTTTCATTTAGTTTAGGTTTAGATTTTAGCTTTTAGGGTTTAGGGTTACTTTAGGGTTTAGGGTTTAAGGTTTAGGGTTTGGGGGTTGGGGTTTAGGGTTTAGGGTTTAGGGTTTAGTGTTTAGGGTTTGGGGTTTAGTGTTCAAAATTTTGTGTTTAGGTTTAAGGGATAGGGTTTAGGATTTAGGGTTTAGAGTTTATAAGGTTTAGGGCCTAGGGTTATTTTTAATAGAGAACAAATTTAGATTCAACATTTATTTATTTTTGATTTCTTTAACCAAGTAACCCACTAAGTTTTCTAAGACAAAAGTGATTACATGGATCAAAAATGAGCATGCATATAGAAAAAAACCCTAAATAATTAGAATCATCTCTAATGTAAAGACATAGTCCCATAAGCAGTAGATCGGATTAGCCATTCTTCAGTTTCTCCAGTTCCCATCAAAACCACCCCTCTCTCAGTAGAGATCCACCATCATATCTCTCTGATCTCTCCCTCTCACACCACACTTGTAACCTCTCGCCTCCATAACCACCACTTCTCTGACCACCACCTCCTGAGGGTTTATAGTTTTAGGATTTAGGCTTTTAGGATTTAGGGTTTATGGTTAGGGTTTAGGGTTACTGGATTAGATTTAGTGGTTGATTTAGAGTTTGGTTTTAGATTTTACGATTTAAGGTTTAGGGTTAGCTTAGGGTTTAGGTTAGTTTAGGATTTAGTGTTTTAGGGTTTAGGCTTTAGGGTTTAAGGTTTAGGGTTTAGTGTTTAGGGTTAGTTTATAGTTTAGGGTTTATGCTTTTTTCTGATTTGAGTAGGGTGTGGTTAGGTTTAGGGTTTAGGCTTTAGAGGTTAGTTTAGGGTTTATGGTTTTTTAGGGTTTAGGGTTTTAGGTTTAGGGTTTAGGGTTATACTTTTAGGGTTTATGGTTAGTTTTAGAGTTTATAGTTTAGGGTTTAGGGTTAGTTTTAGAGTTTATACTTTAGGGTCTAGGGTTTAGGGTTTAGGATTTTAAGTTTAGGGTTTAGGGTTTAGTGTGGTTATTATTTTTTAATTAAGTAAACCAATATGTTTAGGTTTATTTAGTTTTTTTTGTTTATTTTAGTTTATTTTAATCTATTTAATTTATGTTTATTTTTGATTTTATTTTGTTTAGTTTATTTACTTTAAGTTATTTATTGTAGTTTAGGCTTTTTATTTTAGTTACTATTTAGGTTTAATTTTATGTTTATTTCTTAGTTTAGTTTTATTTTTATTTTACTTTTCAGGTTTAAGTTTTATTTTTTATTTTTAGGTTTAGGTGTAGGTTTTTATTTTATTTTTTTAAGTTTAAGTTTTAGCCTTTTATTTTATGTTTCTTTTGGAATTATTTTTTAGTTTAGGTTTAGGTTTATTTTTAGTTTATTTTATTTTATTTAGTTTAGGGTTTAGGTTTTCAGTTTAGGTTTTATTTATTTTAGTTTAGTTTATTTTACTTTAGGTTTAATTTTTTTATTATTTTATTTTAAGTTTAGGTTTTTTTTAGTGTAAGGTTTAGGTTTTAATTTTTATTTGTTTTTAGGTGTTTTTAGCTTTATTTTTAAGGTTTAATTTTTTATTTAATTTTTATTTTATTTTAAGTTTTTTTTATTTTACGTTTAGTTTTTATTTGATCTAGGTTTTTTATTTGTAGGTTTATTTTCTTTGTTAGTTTAGTTTAGGTTTTTATTTAATTTATTTTTGTTTAGTTTTTATTTTTTATTTTATTTTATTTCTAAATTTAGGTTTAGGTTTAGGTTTAGGCTTAGGTTTTAGTTTAAGTTCTTATTCTATTTTATTTTATTTATTTAATTAAGGTTTTAGTTTTTTATTAATTTTATTTTTACATTTTATTTAATTTTGGTTTAGGTTTTTAGGGTTTAAGGTTTAGGGTTTAGGGTTTAGGGTTGTATGGTTTAAGGTTTAGGGTTTAGTGTTTAGGGTTTGTTTTAAGGTTTATTTTAGGGTTAAGGATGATCAAATCAAATAAGATTATTTAAAGCAAACCAGAGATTCTTTATTAATTAAGTTTTGGATTTGATTTGAATTAAAGAGGAGAAGAGAAAACATCTCTTACTATTTTAAACCCATTCACACATTAATTATTTGATTTAATTTAAGGAAATGTAATTAAGTTGATTTTATGTTTTAATTAAGTTGAACACTTAATTAGATGAATTAATTACCCTTACCTATTTCACCTTAAAGTAATTAACTAAGTATGAGCCAACATGATATGCATGGAAAAAAAACTTGTAATGATCCTATGAAATAAAAGGGGCCTAATGGCTCATGATTAATAGTTAATTAGATTCAAGAACTTAATTAATTACTCTTATGGTTTTCCCACACATGTGGACTAACCATAATTTCATTAAACTCTTTTAGGTTATAAAACACATAAAGATCTACCCACATGATTTAATTAATTAAGGTCTGATGTGATTATGATTTCAATTTGATTAAGTGATTTAATTAATTAGTTAAATCTTAATTAATTTTATTTAAAAAAACATGAAATAAACTTAGGGAAAGGGGGCCCAACCCTATTCCTTAGTTCACTTATTGTTGAACAATGATTAATAAACTTGTTAACCAATTTGTTATTATTCATGGGATTAATTAATCATTAATTAACTTAAAAGAGTAGTTAATATTTAATTAGTCAATTTTCCTAATTAAGTGAGCAATAAATCCTAAGAAAATCATGGGAGGCATAGGTCATCCCATTAAATTAGACCATAAATTTTTGGGATTAATTGCTGAAATAATTAAGGAGTAATTAAGCTAATTAATTTTGTAATAAAACCTTAATTACTATTTAAAATTATTTAAGATAAATTTTAATTAATTCTCCTATGAAATACTATTAAAATTAGTATTTATTTGCATTTTTTGATTTTACTATGATTATTTATGATTTTTAGAAGTTTTAGCCATTATAAATGAGTAATTAAGCCTAATTAAAGCCTAATCCTATTGGTACCATGTGGCATGCTGATGCGACATGCTTTCTACATAGCACGTTGATGCGACACGCTTTCCACATAGCGAATTATGATTGGATACTTAAAACTTACCCGACTCGAGGCCAACATGGCGATGGGGAACACGCATTCATATCTCACCGTCCGATCTGAGATCAGATGGCTATAATTAATCCCATAACTTAATAGGATTAAATCAAATCGATCTAGCCAATCTAATCATGGTTGTCTACTCTTAGGAAGGGTTTCAAGTTTGGATTTGATCATGGGCTTCGATCATTTAGTTTTGGAATTTGGTTTTGGATTTGGATATTAATTTGATGTTTTAATTGAAATTGAGGTTTGGTTTTAGTAGGTGAACATGGATTGGATTTTGGTTTTAGGGTAGGTGGATTATCCTAATCTCTGAGGCATAACCTAATCCTATCGTTAACCGGTCAGCATATATGAGGATGCAGCTTACAACTTCCCTCAAAATCAACAAGTCTATTATTATGAACTTGGCCAAAGTTTAAAAATAAAAGAAAAATAAAAATAAAAATAGAAAGAAAGGGTTTAGGGTTTAGGGTTAGTTTAGAGTTTAGAGTTTATAATTTTAGGGTTTAAGGTTTAGGGTTTAGGGTTTTGGGTTAGGGTTAGGGTTTATGGTTTAGGGTTTAGGGTTTAGGGTTTAGGTTTAGGGTTTGGAGTTTAGGGTTTAGGGTAAGAGTCTTGGGGTTTAGGGTTGGATTTATGCTTTATGTTTATGGTTAGGGTAGGGTTTAGGGTCACGATTTAGGGTCTGAGTTTAAGGTAGGGTTTAGCATTTGTTTATGGTTTAGGGTTTAGTGTAGGGTTTAGGGTTTTAGGGCTTATGTTTTAGGCTTGTGGTAGGGTCAGGGTTTAGTGTTTAGGGTTTAGAGTTTTTTGGGGTTAGGGTTTAGGTTTTAGCATTTAGGGTTGTAGGTTTAGGGTTTAATGTATTTTTATTTTTAATAAAGTAAACTGGTAGGTTTAGGTTTATTAAGTTTATCTAGTTTATATTTTATTTATTTTAGTTTATTTTACTTTGTATTTTTATTTAGGTTTACTTTTTAATTTTATTTAGTTTAGTTTATTTATTTTAGATTTATTTATTTTTAGTTTATCTTTTTAGGTTTAGGTTTTGGTTTAATTTTTAGTTGAGTTTTATTTTTATTTTATTTTTTAGGTTTAAGTTTTATTTTCTATTTTAGGTTTAGGTTTAGGTTTTATTTCATTTTAGGTTTAGGTTTTATATTTTTAAGGTTTATTTTAGGTTTAATTTTTTAGTCTAGGTTTAGGTTTCTTTTTTAGTTTAGGTTTAGGTTTATTTTTAATTTATTTTATTATATTTATTTTAGGTTTAATTTCAGGTTTAGTATATTTTAGGTTTAGTTTTATGTTTTATTTCTTTTAGTTTAATTTATTTTAGTTTATGTTTATTTTATTTTTATTTTAGGTTAAGGTTTTTTTTTTTAGTTTAGGATTTAGGTTTTATTAATTTTTTAGGATTATTTTTTAGCTTTAGGTTTTTATTTAGTTTTTATTTTATTTTATTTTATTTTATTTTATTTTTATTTTACATTTAATTTTTATTTTATTTAGGTTCTTTATTCTTAGATTTATTTTATTATTTTAGTTTAGTTTAGGTTTTTACTTATTTTATTTTACTTTATTTTTTCTTTTTATTTTATTTTATTTTTAGGTTAAGATTTTGGTTTTAGTTTAGGTTTTTATTTTAATTTATTTTATTATTTTCTTTATATTTTAGGTTTTATTTATTTTATTATATTATTTAATTTAGGTCAGGTATTTTATTTATTTTCTTTAGATTTTATTTAATTTAGGTTTAGGATTTTAGGTTTTAGGGTTTAAGGTAAAGTGCAGTGGGTTTAAGGTTTAAGATTTTAGGGTTTTGGATTTTGGGGTTTGGGTTTTGGGTTTTTAAAGTTTAGTATTTATTTTAAGGTTTAGGGCCTTGGCCTGGGTTTAGTGTTTTAGTTTAGATTTTAGGTTGGGTTTAGAGTTTATAATTTATAATTTTATGATGGGTATGGCTCAGGTTTAGGGTTAGAGTTTAGAGTTTATAGTTTAGTGGTTTAGTTTAAGAGTGGATTTAGAGGTGGGTAGAGTTTAGGGTTTATGGTCAGGGTTAGAGCCTGTGGTTAGGGTTTATGCTCTGGTGGCTCAGATTTAGGTTTAGCATCTTTAGCGTTGTGGCTCAGGGTATGCCCAGGTTTAGTGGCCTGGTGGATTGTGGTCAGGGCTCAGGGTTTAGGGTTTACAGGGATAACAGGGTTTGTGTCTAGGTTTAGGGTTTTAGGGTTTAGGCCTGGGTTTAAAGTTTAGGGTTAATTTAGAGTTTAGGTAAACTCAGTGGTCAGAGTTTAGGGTGGGTCAGTGGTGGTCAGATCTAGGTTTAGGGTTGTCAAGACAGGGTGCAGGTGGTTTAGGGTTTAGGATCACTTTAGGGTTTAGGGTTTATGTGATTTAGGGTTTAAGGTTTAGGTTTAGGGTTTAGGTTTTTTAAAAACATTAAGCAAACCCCAGGTTTAGTATAGTTAGTTTATTTTGTATATTATTTTTTTATTTTAGTTTATTTTATTTATTTTATTTTTATTTAGTTTAGTTTATTTATTTGAGTTTAGGTTTTTTATTTTATTTTATTTTTGCAGGTTTAGGTTTTTATTTTTTTTTTTATTTTGTTTACGTTTTAAGTTTTTTATTTAAGGTTGATTTTTTAGGTTTTATTTTTTAGTTTAGGTATAGGATTATTTTTATTTTATTTTATTTTATTTAGTTTAGGGTTCAAGTTTAGTTTATTTTAGTTTTAGGTTTAGGTTTTATTTATTTTAGTTTAAGTTTAGGTTTATTTTATTTAGTTTAAGGCTTAGGTTTTATTTTTTATTTAATTTTTTGTTTTATTTTTAGGTTTATTTTTTAGGTTTAGGTTTCTATTTAATCTTTGTTTTATTTTATTTTTGGTTTATTTTAATTTTATTTTTTTTGTTTGGGTTTTATTTTATTTTATTTTTTAGATTTATTATATTTTTAGTTTAATCGTGGTTTTTATTTATTTTCTTTTAGTTCTATTTTTATTTTTTATTTTATTTTATATTTAGGTTTAGGTTTATGTTTAGATTTCAGTTTAAGTTTTTACTTTATTTTATTTTATTTAGGTTTAATTTTTTTTATTTATTTTTTTTAGGTTTTATTTTGTTTAAGTTTAGGTTTTTAGTTTTTTAGGATTTAGGGTTTAGTGTTTAGGGTTTTGGGTTTTGGGTTTTCGGTTTATGGTTTAGGGTTGTAGGTTTTAGGGTTTTGTGTTTAGGATTTTACGGTTTAGGGTTTAGTGGGTCCATGGTCATTATTTATTTTTAGGTTTAGGGTTTAGTGTTATGGTCTATTTATTTATTTATTTATTTATCTATTTAGGGTTTAGGATTCTGTTTAGCGTTTAAGGTTAGGTTTAGGGTTTAGGGTTTAAGGTTAGTCAAGGTTGTTTAGGGTTTAGGGTTTAGTGTTTAGTTTTTGGATTTTGGTTTTTTTTTTTTTGAAATTAAGTAAACTGTTAGGTTCAGGTTTATTTAGTTTATTTATTATTTATTTTATTTTTTATTTTTATTTAAGTTTATTTTTTTTTTTTATTTCATTTAGTTTATTTATTTTAGGTTTATTTATTTTTTAGGTTTTATTTTTAGTTTATTTTTTTAGGTTTAGGTCCAGTTTTACTTATTTTTAGTTTAGTTTTATTTTATTGTATTTTAGGTTTGGGTTTATTTTTTATTTTAAGGTTTCGATTTAGGTTTTTATTTTATTTTTTTAGGTTTAGGTTTTAAGTTTTAATTTTAGGTTTATTTTTAGGTTTATTTTTTTAGTTTAGGTTTAGGTTTATTTTTAATTTAATTTATTTTATTTAGTTTAGGGTTTAGGTTTAGTACATTTTAAGTTTAGGTTTAATATATTTTAGGTTTAGGTATATGTTTTATTTAGTTTAGGTTTAGGTTTTTAGGTTTTTAGGTTTTAGGTTATGGTTTAGGATTTAGGGGTTAGGGTTTAGGATTTAGAGTTTGGTGTTTAGGGTTTAGGGTTTAGGGTGGTAAGATATTGGGTTTAGGGTTAAGGGTTTAGGGTTTTAAGGTTTAGGGTTTAGGTTTAGGGTTTAGGGTTTCGGGTTTAGGGTTTTATGGTTTAGGGTTGTAGGTTTAGGGTTTATGGTTAGTTTTAGGGTTTAGGGTTGAGGGTTAGAGTTTTTTTTTGTTTTAAATTAAGCAAACCCAGAGGTTTAGTTTATTTAGTCTATTTAGTTTATTTATTTATTTATTTTAGTTTTTTTATTTAGGTTTTTTATTTTTATTTAATTTATTTTATTTATTATTTTATTTTACTTTAGATTTTTATTTTTGCTTTTTTTTCTAGGTTTATGTTTAGGTTTAGGTTTATTTTTTAGTTTAGTTTTATATTTATTTTATTTTTTAGGTTTAGGTTTTACTTTTTATTTTTAGGTTTATGTTTAAGTTTTCATTTTATTTTTTTAGGTTTAGGTTTTAGGTTTTTTTTTTAGGTTTATTTTTAGGTTTTATTTATTAGTTTAGGTTTAGGTTTCAGTTTAGTTAATTTTAGGTTTAGGTTCAGGATTTATTTATTTTAGTTTAGTTTATTTTATTTTAGCTTTAGGTTTTTTTATTATAATTTTAGGTTTAACTTCTTATTTTTAGTTTGGGTTTAGGTATTATTTTTGTTTTATTTTTAGGTTCTATATTTTGTTTTATGTTTTAGGTTTAGGGTTTTATTTTGTTTTAATTTTATTTTATTTTATTTTATGTTTATTTTATTTTTTTAAGTTTAGTTTTTATTTTATTTAGTTTTTTTTACTTTAATTTTGGTTTTTATTTATTGGATTTATTTTAGTTTTTATTTTATATTTTATTTTCTTTTTAGGTTTAGGTTTAGGTTTAGGTTTTAATTTACATTTTAATTTAATTTAATTTAGTTTTTATTTTTCTTTAGGTTTTTTTTATTTTAATTTTAGGTTTTATTTAGTTTAGGTTTAGGATTTTAGCTTTTTTGGGTTTAGGGTTTGGGGTTTAGGGTTTAGGATTTAGGGTTTAGGGTTTAAGGTTTAGGTTTGGGGTTTAGGGTTTAGGATTTTGGGTTTAGGGTTTAGGTTTTAGGGTTTCAGGTTTTAGGGTTTAGTGTTTAGGGTTTAGGGTTTAGGGTTTAGGGTTAGGAGTTTTTAGGGTTTAGGGCCTACGGTTTCTTTTTTTAAAAGAGAACAAATTTAGATTCAACATTTCTTTTTTTGATTTAATCAACCAAGTAACCCACCATATTTTCTAAGACACAAGTGAGGACATGGATCAAAAATGAGCATGCATAGGGCAAATAAAAATTCCTAAATAATTAGAACCGTCTCTATTGTAAAGGAATAGTTCCATAAGCAATAGATCAGATCGACCATTCTTCAGTTCCTCAAGTTCCCATCAAAACCATCCCAGCCTCTTGAGTAGAGAGATCCACCATCATATCTCCGATCTCTCCCTCCGCCACCACAAAGGTTGCAACCTCCGTCGCTCCTCTCACCTCCATAACTAGCACTGCTCCGACCACCACCTCCATATCCACTAGCACCTCCAGATACCCCACCACCACTATGGTAACCACCGCCTCTGCCTTCGCCTCAACCGCTAGATCTAGACTAAACATGGTTTATCGATGTTCCAGCCATCAAGATTCTGCACATTCTTAGGGTTTAGGTTTAGGTATAGGTTTATTAGGTTTTAAGGTTTAGGTTTATTTTTTAATTTATTTTGTTACTTTTTGTTTAGGTTTAGGATTTTGGGTTTAGGGTTTAGGGTTTAGGGTTAGGGTTTAGGGTTTAAGGTTTAGGTTGTAGGTTTAGAGTTTATGGTTTAGGGTTTAGGGTTTAGGGATTAGGATTTAGGGTTTAAGGTTTTTTTTTAAAATTAAGTAAACCAGTAGGTTTAAGTTTATTTAGTATATTAAGTTTTATTTTTATGTTAGTTTACTTTATTTTTTATTTATATTTAAGTTTACTTTTTATTTTAATTTAGTTTAGTTTTTTATTTTAGGTTTTTTATTTTAGTATATTTGTTAGGTTTAGGTTTATTTTTTAGCTGAGTTTTTTTTATTATACTTTTTAGGTTTAGGTTTTATTTTTTATTTTTTGGTTTAGGTTTTGGTTTTTATTTTATTTTTTTAAGGTTTATGTTTTAGCTTTTTATAATAGGTTTATTTTTAAGTTTAAATTGCTAGTTTAGGTTTAAGTTTATTTTTTGTTTATTTTATTTTATTTAGTTTAGGTTTAGGTTTAGCTTCAGTTTCTTTTAGGTTTAGGTTTAGGTTTTATTTATTTTAGTTTAGTTTATTTTAGTTCAGGTTTCAGTTTATTTTATTTTGTTTACTTTATATTTATTTTAGTTTTAGGTTTTTTTTCTATTTTAGGGTTTAGGTTTTATTTTTTATTTATTTTTAGGTTTATTTTATAGGTTTAGATTTTTATTTAGTTCATTTTTATTTTATTTTGATTTACGTTTAGTTTTAATTTTATTTTGGTTTTTTATTCTAAGGTTTATTTTATATTTTTAGATTAGTTTAGGTTTTATTTAATTTATTTTATTTTTCACTTATTATTTTCTTTCATTTTAGAGTTTAGGTTTAGGTTTTAGTTTATGTTTTTTTACTTTATTTCATTTTATTATTTTGTTTAAGTTTAGGTTTTTTTAATTTTTTAGTTTCTTTAGTTTAGGTTTAAGTTTAAGTGGTCACTAAGTTTAGAGGGTTTAGTGATTTAGTGGGATAGGATTTAGGTTTAGGGTTTAGCATTTAGAGTGACTGCTTAGAGTGGAGGGAGGGTTTAGGGTTTAGGTCAGGTCAAGAGTGTGGCCCAGGGTTTAGGGAGGGCCCAATGGTTTGGGTTTAGGGTTAGAGTTAGTGGTTTAGGGCCTGGATTTTGGCCCAGGGGGTCAGTCAGTGGTTTAGGGAGGATTTAGGGTTCTTTAGGGTTTAGGATTTCAGGTTTAGGGCTTTGGGTTGTAGGTTTAGGATTTAGGTTAGTTTTACAGTTTATGGTTTAAGGTTTAGGGTTTAGGGTTAGTTTTAGAGTTTATGGTTTAAGGTTTAGGGTTTAGGGTTTAGGATTTGGGGTTTAGGGTTTAGGGTTATAGTGTTTAAGGTATTTTTTTAAATTAAGTAAACCAGTATGTTTAAGTTTATTTAGTTTAGTTTATTTTATTTTATATTGTAATTAAGGTTTATTTTTTATTTTATTTTGCATAGTTTATTTATTTTAGGTTATTTATTTTAGTTTAGGCTTTTTATTTTAGTTTATTTTTAGGTTTAGGTTTATGTTTATTTCTTAGTTTAGTTTTATTCTTATTTTACTTTTTAGGTTAAGGTTTTATTTTTTATTTTAGGTTTCAGTGTAGGTTTTTATTTTATTTTCTTAAGTTTAGGTTTCACACTTTTATTTTACATTTATTTTTAGATATTATTTTTTAGTTTAGGTTTAGGTTTTTTTATTTTTTATTTATTTTAGGTTTAGGATTTTTTTTAGCATAGGGTTTAGGTATTATTTTTTATTAATTTTTAGGTGTTTTTAGGTTTATTTTTAAGCCTTCATTTTTTATTTAATTTTTATTTTATTTTATTTTAGGTTTTTTTATTTTATTTAGGTTTTTTATTTTTAGGTTTATTTTCTTTGTTAGTTTAGTTTAGGTTTTTATTTAATTTATTTTTTTATTTAGTTTATGTTTTTATTTTATTTTTTTAAGTTTAGGTTTAGGTTTAAGTTTAGGCTTAGGTTTTATTTTACCTTTTATTATATTTTTTTACTTATTTAATTAAGGTTTAGGTTTTGTTTTTTTGTTTTTACGTTTTATTTAAGTTAGGTTTAGGTTTTAGCTTTTATATTTTTGAGGGTTTAAGGTTGTACGTTTTAAGGTTTAGAGTTTAAGTTTAGGTTTAGGGTATTAGGGTTTAGGGTTTAGGATTTAGGATTATAGGTTTAGGGTTTAGGGTTTAAGGTTTAGGGTTTATTTTAGGGTTAGGATTTTGTTATTTTTTATTTTTATTATTTTTTTTAAAATTAAGTAAACCAGTAGGATTAGGTTTATTTAGTTTATTTTTTTATTTTAGTTTATTTTATTATTTATTTATATTTAGGTTTATTTTTATTTTTATTTATTTTAGTTTCTTTATTTTAGGTTTATTTATTTTAGTTTAGGTTTTTTATTTTAGTTTATTTTTTAGGTTTAGGATTAGGTTTAGGTTTATTTTGTAGTTTAGTTTTATTTTATTTTTTTTAGGTTTAGATTTTATTTTTCATTTTTAGGTTTAGGTTTAGGTTTTTATTTTATTTTTTTAGGTTTAAGTTTTAGATTTTTATTTCAAGTTTATTTGAAGAGTTTATTTTTTAGTTTGGGATTAGGTTTATTTTTAATTTATTTTATTATATTTTGATTAGGTCTAAGTTTAGTATTAGTTTATTTTAGGTCTAGGTTTAGGTTTTATTTATTTTAGTTTAGTTTATTTTTATTTAGGTTTTGGTTTATTTTATTTTTATATTAGGTTTAGGTTTTTGTTTTTTAGTTTAGGTTTTAGGTTTTATTTTTTTATTTATTTTTAGGTTTTATTTTTTGGTTCATTTTTAGGTTTAGGTTTTTATTTATTTTTTATTTTATTTTATTTTTTATTTATTTATTATTTTATTTTAGGTTTAGTTTTTATTTTATTTAGGTTTTTTTTATATTTTATTTTAGTTTCAGTTTTTATTTATTTTATTTTATTTTAGTTTTTTTATTTTCTTTTTAGGCTTAGGTTTAGGTTTAGGTTTATGTTTTTATTTTATTTAGGTTTAGATATTTTTATTTATTTACTTTTTTATTTTATTTAGTTTAGGTTTACGCTTTTACCTTTTTAGGGTTCAGGGTTTAGAGTTAGTTTAAGGTTTATTATTTTAGGTTTAGGGTTTAGGGTTTACGATTTAAAATTTAAAATTTAGGGTTTAGGGTTTGTAGTTTCAAGTCTAGGGTTTTTAGGGTTTAGGGTTTAGGGTTTAGGGTTTAGGTTTTATGTTTAGGGTTCAATTTTTAGTTTAGAGTTTAGGGTTTTTGGTTTTTTTTTTAATAGGGAACAAATTCAGATTCAACATTTCTTCTTTTCAATTTCATTAACCAAGTAACACGCCAAGTTTTTTAAGACACAAGTGACGACATAGATAAAAAATGAGCATGCATAGAGCAAATCAAAAAGCCTAGATAACTAGAACTATCTCTACTGTATAGACACAGTTCCATGAGCAGATCAGAATGACCATTCTTTAGTTTCTATAGTTACCATCAAAACCTTCCCGACCTCTCAAGTATCGGGATCCACCATGATATCCCTGATCTCACCCTACGCCACTACCACAGCTAAAACCTTCATCGTTCCTCCTTCCTCCATAACCAACACTGCTCCGACCACCACCTCCATATCCACCAGCACCTCTAGTCCCCCATCATAAATGCAATAACTGCCTCCTCCAACCTTTGCCTCCACCGCCAAATCTAGACTGAGCTTGGTTGACGATGATGTTCCTGCCATCAAGGTTCTACCCACCCTTAGGGTTTAGGTTTTGGTTTATGTTTATTAGGTTTTAGGGTTTAGGTTTATTTTTTAATTTATTTATTTACTTTAGGTTTAAGTTTAGGGTTTGAGGTTTAGGGTTTATGGGTTAGGGTTTAGGGTTTAGGGTTCAGGGTTTAGGGTTTAGGGTATAGGGTTTTCGGGTTACGCTTTTAGGGTTTAAGGTTTAGGGTTTTTTATGGTGTAGGGTTTATGGTTTATGGCTTAGGGTTTAGGGTGTAGGGTTTAGGGTTTAGGGTTTGGGTTTTAGGGTTTAGGGTTTGTGGTTTAGGAGTGTTTATGGTTTAGGATTTTTATGGTTTATAGTCTAGGGTGTAGGGTTTATGTTTTAGGTTTAGGGTTCATGTTTTAGTTTAGGGTTTACAGTTTTACATAAATAAAATATGAGCACGCATAGAGAAAATCAAAAACCCTAGATAACTAGAACTATTTCAACTGTAAAGACATAGTATCATAAGCACCAGATCAGATCGGCCATTCTTCAAATTTTGTAGTTCCCATTTGAACCACCTCGGCCTCTCGAGAAGCGGATCCACCATCATATCGATCACTCCTCTACCACCACCACGACTATAACCACTGTCGCTCCTCCCACCTCGATAACCACCACTGCTTCGAGCACCAGGTCCATATCCTATAGCACCTCCAGAAGCCCCACCACCACTGTGATAACTGCCACCTCCTCCTTTGCCTCCAACGTCAGATCTAGATTGAGCCTAGTTGACGGTGATTTTCCTGCTGTCAATGTTCTGCTCATTCTTAGGTTTTAGGCTTAGGTTTATTTTTTTAATTTATGTAGTTACTTTAGGTTTAGGTTTAAGGTTTGGGGTTTAGGATTTAGGGTTTAGGGTTTAGGGATTACGGTTGTAGGTTTAGGGTTTAGGATTTAGGATTTAGGGTTTAAGGTTTTTTTAAATTAACTAAACCGGTAGGTTTAGATTTATTTAGTTTATCTAGTTTATTTTTTATCTATTTTAATTTATTTTATTATTTATTTTTATTTATATTATTTATTTATTTTATTTAGTTTAGTTTATTTATTTTAATATAGGGTTTTCATTTTAATTTTTTTTAGGTTTAGGTTTATATTTTTAGTTGAGTTTTATTTTTATTTTATTTTTTAGGTTTAAGTTCTATTTTTTATTTTTAGTTTTAGGTTTAGGCTTTTATTTTATTTTTTTATGTTTAGGTTTTAGTTTTTTATTTTAGGTTTCATTTTTTAGTTTAGGTTTAGGTTTATTTTTAGTTTATTTTGTTATATTTAGTTTAAGTTTAGGTTTAGGTTTAGTTTATTTTAGGTTTAGGTTTAGGTTTTATTTATTTTAGTTTAGTTTATTTTAGTTTAAGTTTAGGTTTATTTAATTTTGTTCATTTTATTTTTATTTTAGGTTTACTTTTTCTTAGTTTAGGGTTTAGGTTTTATTTTTTATTTATTTTTAGATTTATTTTTTAGGTTTTGGATTTTATTTAGTTTTTATTTTATTTTTTTAGGTTTATTTTATTTTTATTTTACATTTAGTTTTTATTTTATTTAGCTTTTTTATTCTTAGGTTTATTTTATTTTTTTAGTTTAATTTAGCTTTTCAATTATTTTATTTATATTTATTTTAAATATTTTATTTAGGTTTAGGTTTAGGTTTTAGTTTAGATTTTTTATTTTATTTTATTTTATTTTATTATTTTATTTAGGATGAGATTTATTTATTTATTTTATTTTAGGTTTATTTTAGTTTTTACATTTTATGATTTTGTGGATCATTTAGGTTTAGGGTTTAGTTTCAGTTTAAGGTTAGGGTGGGTCAAGGGTGGGTTAGGATGGGTTAGCCTGGCTTTTTTCAGTTAAGAATCAGTGGGCTGGGTGGTAGGGCCCAGTGGCCTGGCCCAGTGAGTGGGTAAGGGAGGTTTAGACAGTAGGGCCCAGGATCTTAAGGACGCCTTAGGGTTTAGAGTCAGGGTTGGAGTGGTAGGGTGTGGTGTGGTTTAGGGATGCCTCTGGGGTGGCCTGTTTAGGGAGGTCAGTTAGCTTTTAGGTTATTAGGGTTTTGGGTTTAAGCTTAGGTTTGTGGTCCTGGGTTATGGTTTAAGGGTTAGGTTTTGGCAGGGTTTAGGGTTTAGGGTTTAGGCATATCAGTTTAGGGTTTGGCTGGGTTTTAGGTTTTGGGTTTGTCAGGTTGGGTTAAAAGGGGTTTAGTGTTTTAGGGAATTAGGGTTTTGAGTTTATGGTTTAGGTTTTAGGGTTTAAGTTTTAGGGTTTAGGGTTTAAGGTTGAAGGTTTTAGGCCTTAAGGTTTAAGGATTAGGGATTAGGGTTTTCAGGTTTAGGGTTTAGGTTTTAGGTTTAGGGTTTAGGGTTTAGGGTTTAGGGCTTAGAGTTTTAGGGTTTAGGAGATTTTTATGTTGTTCGACGAAACCCCAAAATTTTCCTGCTTCCACACTTAGCAAACTAAGCTAAGAATTCACTAAATCAAAATGACATTACAACAAATCTCTCATACTCTCCTTCATGAGAAAATACAACCCAACAGTATACTTTTCTACATGGGCAGATACAACCCAACATGTACTTTCCTACAACAGGCAAGTACAATGTGGTGTTTATTTTTAGATGTATATGGGGGACACCATGTAGATCTAAGGGGGTACTTATTGAAGTGATCAGGTACGATATAGAGGTATGATATATTATCTCGAATGATAGAGACATCACCCTTCAATGGACCTAATCATCTAATAAGGACTCATAAGGCATGATGGGAGATATGTTTTGATGGTGCAACTTCTTTTCATAAAAAGGAAGCACCATGATCTATTCTCCTAGGAAATGCAGGGGTATAAATAGTTCTCCTAATCCCAAACTATGATGTGATGAGATTCTCATACTATCTTTTCAACCCCTGCACCAATAATGAAGCTGAGTATGAGGCTTTGATTGCTAGTCTAGAGTTAGCCATCACAATCAGTATCAAGAGCATCAACATCTGTAGGGATTCTCAATTGGTCATCAACTAGATTGTTGGGTCTTACAAGGTTCTCAAACCCAGGCTTCATCATCACCATGAATATACCATTAAGCTGTTAGCCTAAATTCTTGAAGTCACCATCTACAATGTTCCCTGAGTAGAGAACATAGTAGCAGATGCTTTGGCCAAACTCGCCAAAGAACTTACATGTTTGGAAGATGAGTCCATTTCAATAAGGTCCAAAACAGACAAGTCATGTCCCTTATTGATCTTGAACTCATCGAGAGATTTTCTCTTGAAGGGGAGGTTGTCGTTATTAAAAAGGATGAGGACCTAGATTAGAGGCAACCGTTCATAGACTATTTGAACACTGGCAAGCTACCTCATGAAAAGTCACAAGCCCATCAGGTGAAATAGAGAGCTTTCTCCTACACTTTCATTAATGGCACCCTGTACCACCTATCCTTTGACTAAATGTGGTTACACTATTTAGATAAACACTAAGCCCATGGAATTATAACTGAGGTACATTCAGGTCTATGTGGAGCACATCAATCCAGTCCAAAGATGAAGATGAAAATCAAGCGACTTGGATATTATGGCCTTCGATGATTATAGACTGCATGGATGTAGTTAGGAGATGCCATCAATGTCAGGTACATAGTGTGGTTCTCCACCAACCACTCAACATTCTACACCCTACATTGGCATCATGAACATTCGAGTGTTGGGGTACCGACATTCTGGGTCCAATCGACCCTCCTTCTTTTAAAGGTCAAGGGTTCATTCTAGCTTCCACCGACTACATTTCCAAGTGGGCGGAAGCCACCCCACTCAGAGAGGTCACAGCTCAACATGTGTTTTAGTTTTTTTGGAACCATATTGTATATAGGTTTGGAGTGCCTTGACGAATTATATCTGATACTGGTACTGCATTCAAAAGTGCAAAGATCAATAGCTTCACGAGAAGACACAGTATAGATTTGATATAATCTACTATCTACTACCTAGTGGAAGCATTCAATAAAACTCTCATCCAAATATTGAAGAAGACTCTCGATGATAACAAAGGATAGTGACATGAGCAGTTAGTTGAAGCCTTGTCGGCCTACTGCACCACATACCAAACTCTAAGTCAGTCTACCTTATTTTCTATAGTGTATGGGTCTAAATCTGTTCTACCTTTAGAAGTTCAACTCTCATCACTAAGGATAGCATTGGGTAGCAAGATCACTTCAGAGAATAATGCAAAGTTGCAATTAGATGAGCTTGATGGTTTGGATGAGAGTCACCTACGGGCGTGCTAGAACCTCGAGTTGTACAAAGCCAACATGATTCAAGCTCACAACAATCTATTCCAACCTAGTCTTTCCAAGTTGGAGAACTTGTGTTAGTCCTGAGGAGACCAATTGTTATTATCGAAAGATGGGAGGAAAGTTTGAACCCACTTAAGAAGGCCCCCATGCTATAGAGAAGGCTTACCAAGGAGGATCATATCAGCTCATCGATTATAAAAGGGAACATCCGTGCTTCCAATTAATGGGCTCTACCTAAAAAAATATTACCCATAAAATAAACCATGTTTGAAAGAAATTATTAATAAAAAGAACAAAAATCTGATTCGAGTTCATCAAAATCTTCTTTTCTTTCGAAGTATTGTTTGCTTGTCTTGCAAATCCCCTGTGATGTGTTTAGGGTTGGTGTAAGAGTTCCCCAACGACATCGTATCCCTCTTTCACATCACAAACACAACCTCCCAGCGCTATTAGAATAGGTGTGAGAGAACCCAAGAGGCATGCTATTTCAATTAGCACAACTAAGTTAGGTGTAAGAGAACCCGAGTGACATCCTTTCTTAGTGGGAATTCCCGGCTACCATCCGTGGCACCACTCCATCAACCTACCTAGTGTGTTTAAGGTATGTGTAAGAGTCCCCTAGAGGTATCCTATTCCTTCTAAAACATGCTTAAAAATAAACATAAATCTTTTGTCTTACGTTACTTTAATGTGGGAGCAAGCCCCCTGTGGCACTCACTCATTAGCTGCTCTAGGTCGGATCTACATGCTACCTCACTAGTATGTCACCCTAGTGGTTACTTATTTGAGGATGTGAGTCCCCACACTTTCTACCTAACTTAATCATTGCAAACTAGCAAGCGCCTTATTAGTATGGTAGACTCTACTACGCAGCTAGTAAGCTACCTCATGTTGACTTTGTTTAAGAAGATGTGAGTCCCTGTGCTTTCTTCTTGAACTAGCCATCATGCACTAACTAGGTTGAGTATATTTGAGGTTTAGGATAAGTTCCCCAAGGGCTCCTTTCCTCTTGACTATGTTTGAGTTGATATAAGTCCTCTAGCGATTCACTCAAGAGCCACCCTAGGTCGATGACACATGTCGAGTCAAAAGTGACTATCCCAACAATCAATCATATAGGAGGATGTGAGTCCTCGAGCTTTCATCCTAGACTGCTTCTTACAAACTGATGGGCACCTTAGGTTGGTTGATATTCACTATGCTGACAGCGATCACCCAGTGAGTACACCATTCTTGGCATATGTGAGTCCACACGCTTTCTCCTTGAGTTGGGCATCGAATACTTATTTGATATATGACTAGCCATGTCATTTTCTCTAGGGTTTTGGATTAAGCCTTTAGTTGCCCCATCCCCTATGGGCATTTTTTTTGGATCACATCCTTTGCAACCCCATTTAGACACTACCTGGGTTACTTTTGGATTGGACAATCCCCCTTTCCTAGTAGCCACCCTTGTGGTTGGATAATTTGTTCAACGAATGCGCAGGTTCTCCCTTAATTCAGTAAATCTGAGATAGGGCTAGGCTGATATAAGCTCCTTCTCAGTTTGATCCCTCATAAACTAACAGGGTCTACGATAAAACAAACTAAGCAAACAAAACAAAATATTTGCTTGTGGATTAAGAGTTCAAGCCCCCAAATGGCCCCTTTTCCCAAGAAAACATCCTATCTTTAGGGCAGTGTTAACAGAACTTCCTATAGGAATTGCCTAACTACTTGAGTTTAGATAAATCACCATGTCGATACTCACTCCATTATCACCCTTACGTTAGGTTCAATCTATTTTTTTACAAGCAGGTTACCCCGGTTGTCATTCCGCTTTGTAAGATGTAAGACTATGATGGATTTTTTCTAGCATGACTGTACAAACTGACAGGAAGCCCTAGGTCGGGTTCGATTTGTTGCCCAAAGCAACCGATCACCCCAATGCTCTTTTGTAGTTGAAGATGTGAGTCCTCAAGCTTTATTCCCTTGGATTGATCATTGCAAATCGAAAGGCACTCCTTTGGATGGATAGTTCTCCCATTAGCCAGGAAGCTACTCACATTGGTTCAGTAAATCTGAGATAGGTCTAGGTTGATATGGGCTCCTTCTCAGTCTGATCCATTGCAAACCAATGTAATCCATAAAAATAAACTAAAAAAATGAAATTAACCTTCCACTATCTTTGATCTAATTTAAGTCCCCTAGCGGCATTCACTCAATAGTCAGCCCTAGGTCAAGTTTGATTTGATGTCTAAAGCAACCGATCACCCCAGTGGTTTCTTATTTTGGAAGATGTGAGTCCATGTACTTTCTTTTTAAGACTTGACAATTGCACACCAAAAGGCACCCCTTTAATCGGATAGTCCTACCATATGGTTGGTAGACTACTCCCTTTGGATTGGTAATTCTGAGTTAGGTTTAGGCTACCGTGGACCCTACTCAATATAATCCATCAAAAATTGATGGGACCCATCAAAAAAAATCTAAAAATTAAATTAAATGTTGGCTATCCTTAATTTGTTTAAGTCCCTCAATGACATTCACTCAATAGTCATCTCTAGGTTGGGTTTAATCTATTTCCTTGCCAATAGATTACCCCAGCAGCTAGTCCTTACTTTGGAGGATGTAAGTCTACTATACTTTCTTCCGAGTATAGTTGTTGCATGTTGAAAGGAATCCCTTTAGTTGGCTAGTCCTACTATGTGTTTAGTAGACTACCCCTTTGGATTAGTAAATCTGAGTTAGGTCTAGGCCTCCTTGGCTCTTACTCAGTACGATCCATTGCAAACCAACATGATCCATCTCAAAAATTGAAAATCTAAAAATCTAAAATAAAATTCAACAAAATAAATCCAAGGAAACAAAGAAACAAAATAATCAATCAATCTAAATCAAATCTTTTGCTTCTCCTCAGTGAGATGCAAGTCTTTCTAGTTCCTCAATGGATCTAGAATTTTAATCGCTCAATAGATTTCACAACCCCTCCCTTGTCGATGACTTGAACCTGCATCCCTAGTGGAGAGTTCACTTCACTATCCCCAGTGGAGCCTAAACAGCAAACAACAAATTGAAATGAATTCAACCCTCTTCCCCAAAAAAAATTAATTAAATAAATCAAGTTTCTCTACCTAGTGAGACTCATATTAAATCAAACCACTCATCCTTTTGTGGATGACTTGAACCTGCTTCCCTAGTGGAAGGTTCACCTACTCTATCCCTTAGTGGACTCTTCCCTCTCTCTTATTTCTTGGACATAAGTAGAGCCACATTGCACTAAGCTCTGGATTCCTTCTACACCTTGGGTTAGGGGTAGATTATTTCTGTTAGTGTTTATAATCTTTTGGTGTAGTTGATCATTTGGTGGCGTCACGATATTCCTTGTCAGTCACACCACACATATTGGGTGCCCTTTGTTCACCTCTTTTTAGGATGAGATCTCAACCCCTCCCTCTTAGACACTAAGGGTTCCTTAGTCTTAAGACACATCTAGTGATTAGGTGGACACTCAACCTAGCCCTAGAGACTTAGAAGGGTTAGCCATAGGAAAAGGTCATGCCTTATGGGTGTTAGGAAAATTTGCCCTATAGCTTGAACCACATTCCTCACTTCCTTCCTTCAAGAAAAAACTTCAAATCAATCCTAATTGATTTTCTCAAACACCAAATCAATCTTATTTTATTTTCTCCAAACTAAAATCAATTATACATGATTGAAATCCATGATTGAAATTCCAAACTCCAAATCCTGCCTAAGTCCTTTGATTTCTCTTCATGGACTTAGTCAAAATCATATTCAAATCAATTCAAATTCATGAAATTTTCTACAACTCATTTATATTCTCATTTATATTCACATATGTAAATGAAATATAAATTCAAAACAATCAAATTAAATCCAAAATTCAAATCCAAAATTTCAAATCTTTCCTAATTCCATTAATCCTCTCTTATGGATTTAGCCTAAGTCATGTTCAAATCACTTCAAATCCATGAAATTTTCTCATAACCTATTTATATTCTCATTTATATTCATATATATAAATTAAATATAAATTCAAACAACCAAAACCAACTCCAAAAATAAAACTCAAACACAATCAAAATCCAACCTAAGCCTTTCAAATCTAATTCTTGAGCTTAGCCAAATCAAATTCCAATCAAGCCAAACTCTTCATTTTTCTTCATGATTCAATCAATCCTTCAATCATGAATCCAAATATAAATACAAACTTCAATCACTTAACCAAAACTAAATTCAAAAATCAAGCCAAATTCCATTTCATGTTCACCATTTGAACTTGAAATTGTGAAATTAATCAAAACTCATTGGACTTAAAACCACTAGCAAATGGATATGTATTTCAATCATAAGTCCATATGTGAGTTCAATAAAACTGAAATCAAGCTTTGACCAAGCCATTTGACCCACTTAGGCTCACTTGACCTAAAGTGACATAAAGTACCCTTATGAGCCAAATTCTAATCCTAACCAAATTGGATTGAACAAAGCCCACCTAAGCCTCTCATCATGATCAACAATCATCATGAGATGATCAATCACTCAAATTGGGTCAAACTAGGTCAAACCTAAGGGTTGACCAAGTCAACACTTAGCCAAAATATAACCTAACATAGACAAAATCCACCATAGGCCAAATTATTTGAAACTATTGATCAAAACTCATTCATGACTAATGTTTGAACTTGACCAAGCCAATATTTGAGCCTAACCTAGCCCAATTGGCTACTTAGCCCAAGTTGACCCAACTTGACCTAAAAAGTCAAAATGTGCCAAAACATTATTTAAGCCAAACTAATTGAAACCAATGGGTCAAGTTCATTCAAAAAAGATTGTTGAGCTTGACCAAAGCCTCAATTGGCCAACTAGACCTAACTAGCCTTGAACCCAACCTGACCTAAAGAGTCAAATTGAGCCAAATTCAAACTTAACCAAAATTGATTTGAAACAAAGATACCAATCCATCTCATATGACCAAAGAAACATAAACTTACCCATGAACTAGCTCAAATAGGTCAAATGGGTCAAATTTGTCAACTTGACCCATTTGACCTAAATGAAATCATATGAACCAAATTCAAACCAAAACCAAATTGAATCAAATAAAAGTCGCCAAAACATTTCAAATGGTCATATGAACTTGACCCAACCCTTGGTTTGATCCAATTTGACCATTGGGTCAACTTGACCCATGTTGACCCATTTTGACCTTAATGGGTCAACATGAGCCAAACCACATCAAACCAACTCCAAATCCAATGAAACTTGGCCAAACCTATTTTATCATCATACCAAACATGCCCAAGCTAAAATCAAGGTCAAATGACTATTTTACTCCTAGGCCACAGGATAAATTTTGGCCAATTCCACTTAGAATTTGGTCAAATCCTCTTCATACCCACTTGGCACTCTCTTAGTGGATCAAGTAAACACTAGGGAGAGTGGTGCACTCAACCCAATGGGTATGGGTCAGCCA